>PQXH01000100.1:11865-61254 GCA_004786125.1 Botrytis tulipae
GAGCCTCTTGGCAGGAGAATTTTCCGGGGGGGATTTTTTTTTTTTGTTTTTTTTTTTTGGGGGGGGGGGGGGGGATCTTGTGTGGAAGAGTTATTACATAGATGTATGCCCGCGTGTATGAATGAATGAGTCTTACGTAGGTGATGGATAGATTATATTAGATATCCCTATAAAATATTCGTGATAACACACCTCACTCACATCTTAACCCCCAAACATAACCTCCCATCCTAGATAATTGAAAAATTGAAAGAAAGAGCATAATGATTGATACTTGATAGATAGATAGATAGATATAATTAAGAATATTTGGGTAAATTGCGAGACAGAGACTAGCTAGCTCTACTGTTTATCTTTCTTTTCTTTTGTATCTTATGTAGATGAAGAATTTAGTTGGGCGTTCTTCATCTCCACATAGCTCTCCCATTTCGCGACTGATGGGCTCGTAGACTGATGATTTGGATTATCGGATACTATGGGAGAAGGTCCCCCATCGAGTTGCTAACCAGATGTACAATGTGATGATGCCTTACACTTGTATCCACATCTCCCTGGGAATTCCATTTATCCCCTCCCTTCCTCTCTCAATCCCTTCACTCAAATCCCAATCTCCCATTAACCATCATACTCCTTATCCATCCGAATCTCACACCACACCTCCTTCTCCTCCTCCTTCTCATACCCCCCGCCCTCACCCCCAAAGCCCAACCCATCCTCCCCATCCCTCCCCGCACAATGCAACCACCTACTCTCCTCCGCCACCCTCCTCCCATTTCCAACCAGCACCAATCTCCTTCCTTCACTCTTCTCCTCTCTCTCACATATCCACTCCTTCGCCATCTCCCCCTTCGTCACCCATTCATTTTCTTCTTCCTCTTCGTCATCTCCTTTTTCCAAATCCCTGTCCCATCTTCGTTTTGATTTTCTTTTTTTATGTCCTCTCACATTCTCATCCCTATTCATCTTGCTTTGCGTCCCTCCAACTCCCTCCATAACCCCCAAGCCCTGTCCCGAACGCGCGAGATCAAGAGCCTCGAAATGAGACATCCGTTTTTTCATATTGCGTTTCCAGAAATGGAGGATGCGGGCTCGGAGATAGAGGTAGAGGAGGCGGGGAACATAGAGAAGGAAGATGAAGAAGAGGGTTAGGAGGAGGGTGGTTATGGGGAAGGAGAGAATTGGGTAGGAGGCAAAGGATGTGGTGTTCATGGCTTGGAGGGTGGTTGGCTGGGTTGTAGTGGGTGGAGTAGTTGTCGAAGAATGGGGGTTGTTTTGAAGGGTTTGTGAAGCTATCCAGATAGATGGTGTAAAGATTTGAGTTCGATCGAGTAGTGTGCGCAGGAGTAACTGTGTTTAGAGAAAAATAATGGTTTTGAGGTTTTAGTCCTAATCTGCGTTCAAGATACACAAAGAATAGTGAGATGGATGTTGTGGACAGAGGAGCTGAAGAAACTTGAGTTGATATGATGGTATGATGGCATATGTATTGGTCAAACAATGAAGGAAGTTAGCTGTAGTTAAATGCATAATGTAGCCGTAAAGTTAACGAATACGACGAATTTGTTGTTGATCAGTCTGCGTGTTGTGGAAATTGGTGACGATGTATTCACTTGCTGAATAACCGTATAAATTCATCTCGTGTGCGATTATGGTTGTCATTTGTCTTGTAATGTATTTGCCAAGACAATCATGTATTCACGGGAATGATATTCATTAGGTAGCATGAGATAGGTAGACAGAACTTTAGGTATTTTGCCGTAGCAGTACCTAGGCAAGTAGTCGAAGAAACGACCTCTATGAAGTGATTACCTCGCCAATTTCAAGAATATCAAGTAATCAACTCCTGTTAAACTCAGATGTGCAACGAGAGTTGAAATAATCCGTCCAATTCCATCTATTTAACTCTCGGGCCAGCCAGATGTGCAACAAAACCCAAAAGAATGCATGTAATTGACTTTCGGGAAATTCAGATATGCAACAGAACTTGAAAAATACCCGTATAATCTATTGAATGAGATGAGACCATCGTACTTGAGGGGATCCTCGGGGTATAGAGTTTCGGTTGGAGTAAACATTCACCTTTTTTCTTTGAACCTCAAACACAACTATTCACTAGACTGACTTGGACATGGAATGCATCGGTAATGGAAGGAGAGAATGCTGCATTTAGATGTTTGTGACTATTCATGTGGGCACTTGCGTTGTATAGAAGTAGGTAAATATTTCGATGCTATGGTCACTTTTTCAAACTTCCAAAACATTTATGTGTTGGGCGGAATTGAATTAGCCTCAGAAAATACAAGGATAAAACATACACTTGATAAACTATAGTGATCATGAAGGTAATCCAAAATGCTTTGAATGCCAAGAGTATGAGGAGAAGAAGATATTGTCAGCGAGGGTGAATTGAAACTATGCAACTTGCTGCCGACGAAGTGAGGAAAAGGTCTGAAGCAATCGAACAAAAGTATCTGCAGGCGCCCAAGAACTGCGTGCTTGACATCTTGTCGGTAATATCTGAAGTTTTCTACAATTCTCATCGATTTCATTGAGCATCAGTAACAGATGTATGTGGATGTAGGCATGAATATTTATCAGGTTCTCTAACCTTATCAGCCTATTATCTTCAAAAATATTGCTGCAACTTTGCTGCAATACTCTCGATGGGTGGGTGATTCACAAAATAATGTATTTCACGAAAGACAACACAATCTATTCCTTGCCGTTAGATGAATTCGAAGTCAGTTTGACATTTCGCATATGGGTGTAGTGGGGCAAAAGAATAAGAAATCTTTCATCTCTTCGCAAAAATAGCGGGGTATAATTTCATCAAAAAAAGAAGCAAAATATCATATGTCCTTGGAGAGACTCGAACTCTCGACCTTTGGATGGCTAAAGTGACTGTTAACAATCACCTCATATAGGAATATGAGACCAACGCTCTAACCAACTGAGCCACAAAGACTTGTTATTGATTTTACATGCTAGATTGTGCTTGATGTTGCTATATATTCAAGAACAAGTGGGGTGTGAAGAGCTTTTCTTCTCTTTTTCTTGTTTGTGTGGTTCACTGCACCCTGCCCTGCATGAGTCGGGTTACATCCCGGCGGGGGCTGCTCCGCATGGAAAGATCTCACAACTATAAGCTGTTTGATCAATCACTCGGGTGTGTCCCCGCCAATCAACCTTGGGACGAATTACTGGTTGTCCGAAAGGCTTTGAATGTTGGCATTTTGTTCTATTTAACCGGATGCCGGAGTCTCGAGTGGTGATGTGATGCCTTGAACTCTCAAGCTGGAAAACGTTGAAGGGCAAAAGAGGTTGAGAATTCATACTAGGTACGGCTTTGCCGCCCCACCATTTGATGTAACTTCGAGATGTAGAACGTCAAAATATCTCAATTTCACTCATCAATATCATCAATAGCATTATGATTTGGTTTTGAAAAGAAAAAAGAAAACCTATGGTTGCAAGACATAGCTTCCTATCGATTCAATTTTCTACGAGAAAAAGTATGAGATTATCTTAAAATCAACTGCTACAAGCTAAAGACATATTTTACCCTTCATTTTCATTACTAAGCGAGCAATTCCATTCCTTACATCTAAATGCCGAACTACTATCATTATTCTATTTCAATCTGCTAGAAGTCTGATATTTTAAGTACTAAGCATCAGGTTTCTTGACACGATTGAACTCTGAGATACAGGTTAGTTGGTAAGTAGTTGGCAAAATAGAAGTCACCACTGATTGGCATGCTGTCTTTTGTTTTCCTCACGTGTTTCAATCTTGACCAGTTACTTGGTTCCATGGACGGCTCAATATCGGCTCACATTCTGTCATCTTATTGTCCGCCTCCAAACGCTCGCCGCTGCGCCGTTCGTTCTTGGCCTCAACAGTACGACACATGACTTGGAAAAGTTTCCTTTTCTCGTGATGGTCATGGGAGAATACCCAAGATGAACTAAAATGAAATAACCAACCATATCTGCGGTACTTTACCCGATGCCAACCCTGCCTAACTATGCATGTATTGGATGCACAAACACAAATGACCATCAAATTTGTATCACTACCCCGCCAAGTGAGGGGAATTCGATTCACTATTCGGAACCATGGTACCTTGCAATACCTAGGTAAGAACAACTCGTCCCAAGTGTTCGTCGGTCACACTCTCGGACCGATTGTATATGCATGTCGAGTGTTCTTGTTGGTGCACATTCGGAGCAGCTCATCCCTCGAGCCATTCATAGGGACAGGAAGAAAGTCATTCCTAGCCCCCGAAGCTAGACCCCAGTACCCCAGACTTTTGGGTCCCGCCATCGGGTATACACAAGGAAAGTTTACTTTAATTTGATAATCTGGGGAAGAGCTGTATGAGTTCATGGTTTTCTAATTTGACACGGAAACGTGCAGATGAAGCTATAGCTAGTCTAGATTACCCGAGCCATATGCATGATGCCGTGTGAAATTACCACGCTGCACGAACGTCCAGTTACGATATGATTCATATGCGGAGGAGATTTTTTATTACCCTCAGTATTCACTATGACCCTCGTAATTTCCCTCTCAGCTCAATGTAAATCCCTACCATTTTTCTCTTAAAGAGGAAGGAGGGACCCCAAAATTTTCTACTTTCTCTCTTTCATCTCCAGAAAGCTCTCGAGCAACTGCTACGAAATGAAGCTCTTAGTATTATTTAAATCAGCTGTATTCTTTGCTACCTCTGCGTTTGCTCAAAACGATGGAGATTTCTCTCCTCCTAGTTATCCATCTCCATGGATGAATGGCAATGGTGATTGGGCAGATGCATACGCCAAAGCAAAGAAATTTGTTAGCCAGCTTACTCTCCTTGAAAAAGTCAACCTCACCACCGGTGTTGGTTGGGAAGGTGAATCCTGTGTAGGAAATACTGGCACAATTCCGCGACTTGGTTTCCCAGGACTTTGCCTACAAGATTCTCCTCTCGGCATTCGATTTAGTGAGTTCCCTTGCAACATGAAGACTATATAATGACTGACGCGTGATGACTAGCTGATCAGAATTCCGCTTTCCCTGCTGGAATGAATGCTGCTGCAACATGGAGTTATGACTTGATTAATGCTCGAGGTATTGCTATGGGCCAGGAACATCGGGGAAAAGGTATTGATGTTCAATTGGGCCCTGTAGCTGGTAAGAAATTTGTCGAATTCTATTCAATTCTGAATCTAATTGATCTGGAATAGGTCCAATTGGAAGAGTACCAGCAGGTGGAAGAAATTGGGAAGGTTTCAGCCCAGACCCTGTTCTTACAGGAGTTAGCATGATGGCAACAATTGAAGGAATTCGTAAGACTACTCATCCTTAATAAAAACTTTCTGTCCGAATCTTCATACCAGCATGACTGCTAACAACCTCCCTTTTGCAGAGGATGCTGGAGTCGTCGCTTGCGCTAAACATTATATTATGAATGAGCAAGAGCATTTTAGAGAACCTAGCAACGGAAATGCTGCATTATCCGCAAACGTGGATGACAAGACCATGCACGAACTTTATTTATGGTAAGTGTTAAGTATCTCGTCTCTGGACACAACTAACACCTATACAGGCCATTCGCAGATGCTGTTCGCGCAGGAGCTGGTGCCGTCATGTGTTCATACAATCGTATTAACCAAAGTTATGGATCAGAGAATAGTTGGACCCTCAATTACTTGTTGAAAAATGAATTGGACTTCCAAGGTTTTGGTATGTACTTCGAATTGTTGGCATAGGTACAGGCTAACAGCACTTAATAGTTGTGAGTGACTGGTGGGCACAGCATTCTGGAGTTGCTAGTGCATTGGCTGGACTTGAGTAAGTTTTTCCATCTTCCCAGAAGGAATCTGAGCTAATTTTACCCAGCATGACCATGGCTGGAGATCAAAATCTTGCTTCAGGTAACACTTACTGGGGAACTAATCTGACCAATGCCGTATTGAATGGAACCATTCCTCAATGGCGTCTTGATGATATGGTTGTTCGAATCATGTCTGCTTATTACAAAGTTGGCAGAGATACAGCCAAAGTTCCAGTGAACTTCAATTCTTGGAATCTCAGTACCTATGGTTATCAGCATCCTCAGGCTAACGAAGACTTCACCCAAATCAACCAACATGTTAATGTGCAAGGTGATCATGCCCCGCTCATCCGTGAGATTGGTGCCAAGTCGACTGTTCTATTGAAGAACACCAAAGGTGCATTGCCATTGAAGAATCCAAAGACCTTGGCTATTATTGGAGAAGATGCCCATGATAACCCAGGTGGTCCAAATGCTTGTGGAGATCGAGGTTGCAACATTGGCACGCTTGCAATGGTATGTTCTCCCTTTGGAACCTGATTGATGAAATCCACTAATCGCGATTCCTTACTTCAGGGTTGGGGTTCTGGCACTGCAAACTTTCCTTATTTGATATCTCCAGTCACAGCATTGAAAGCTAAGGCAGGAGAAGGATATGGTCATAGTTCCACCACCGTTAGAAACGTCAGCGACAATTACGATTTCGGCGCTATCACTGCAGCCGCAACAGGTGCTGATGTCGCCTTAGTCTTCGCCAATGCAAATGGTGGAGAAGCTTTCATTACCGTCGATGGTAACCAAGGAGACAGAAATAATCTCACATTATGGGGTAATGGAGATGCTGTTATTGATCTTGTTGCATCCATCAACAAAAACACGATTATTGTCCTTCACACAATCGGACCCGTTATTATTGAGGCATACAAGAATCATCCCAATGTGACTGCCATTTTGTGGGCTGGTCTACCTGGTCAAGAATCAGGAAACTCAATCACGGACGTCTTATACGGTGAAGTAAACCCACAAGCAAAATCTATCTTCACATGGGGAAAGTCTCGCGAAGATTGGGGTGTAGATGTCGATTACACTATCTCCTCTCCAGATCCACAGCAGAACTACAAGGAAGGTGTATTCATTGACTATCGCCACTTCGACGCCAAGAATATTGAGCCATCCTACGAATTCGGTTTCGGTCTTTCATATACTACATTCTCATACTCTGACTTGCGCATTCAGAGCAAGCGTGCTCGCCCTTACACCCCCACAAAAGGACAAACATCATCAGCTCCAACATTTGGAAAAATTAATTACAATGCGTCGGCTGCGCAATTCCCACCAGGATTCCACAAGGTTCCTCTTTATGTGTATCCTTATCTTGATGGTCCTGTGGTCGCAAATCAAAGCGATCAAGCCCCTCCTCATTCAAAAGATAGCACCCCACAGCCTCTTCTCGCTGCTGGTGGTGAACCAGGTGGTAATCCGGGCTTGTATGATGTGCTTTATACCGTTACTGCTACAATCAAGAACACAGGCAAAATTGCTGGAACCGAAATTCCCCAACTTGTAAGCTCCTCTTCTTTCTCTCCTTTTTTTTCTCCCTTTCTATTCCCTTCCCTCCCATATCACAGCGCAGCCCACTAACCCCACCACCTAGTACATATCCCTCGGCGGACCCACCGACCCCAAAATCGTTCTCCGCGGCTTCGACGACATGGAGCTCGAACCCCACGAATCCGACACCTTCAGATACGGCATCACGAGACGTGATATCAGTAACTGGGATCCGGTAACTCAAAATTGGTTTATCAGCGAGTATCCCAAGACGGTGTATGTAGGAAGCTCGAGTAGGAATTTGGTGCTTAGCGGAACGTTGCAGTGAGGTTGAGAGGTTTATTTGGGGGAGCTGGATGGTGGGTCGGTCCAGGGGAGAAGACTAGTAGGTATGCAGGGTAATTAATACATGGGTTATTTTACTTCATGATTGCGTCTTTTGAGGGTGATGACCGATATGTGAAGATATTATGTGCACTTATAAGTAATCGACCTGGCGTAAATTATACGTAGTGACGAACGAGTCACTTCTTGAGCTTCGAGTGAAGCATGGAAAGTCTCTTCAACTGTTGAAGCATTCTGCATAAACATCAGTAAGACAAAAAAATAGTGATTCAGCAGATCCTATGCACCATTCAGTTTTCTCCAGTCACTAAGATCACACCATTTTCTCGACGGGAGAGAAATTTATGGATATTTCCAACGCTATTATTGTTTTCTATTTACTAGCTCTAACAATTCTTGTTGACGCGAATGTCATACATGAACCCCTCTGAATATTTTACCGTAGACCTGATTCATAACTCGCTGGCCTATACAGGCGTCCTGACAACCAAAAATCCATATTCTTCTGCCTTTTATTTACTTCTAAGGCCTTTCCGCCCTACGTCTCTCTTCAGCTCGGCGAATCCTTTCTTTCAGAAGATGGAGGATATAGGGCATAAAGCTAAAAAGAAACCAAACCCAAAGTAGATTGAACAAATTATCTCGCACGATCTTATTGACATTACGGAAGCGCGTAATGAAAGCTTGTTTACTGTCATAAATAACTTCATACCCATCGCCCACTTCCACAGCACGCATAGCCTCGCTCCTTCTTTCTTCACGAAATCTCTCATTCATACCCTCATAGTCAAAGTTGCGAAAGCTCGCCGTAGCCTCCAAAAAGGCTTCTCTCAGATACTGGTAGCCGGAGAGGAGTACTTCTTTCGCCGCAACGAGGCATTGATCGTAGACTCCTGGTACTAATTGAGCCTTCGTTATCACAGCTGCTTCCATATACCGGTAGAAAGTGAGAAACACTCCTGCCGCCCAACTGGGACACTGAAGAATAATGCCTGGTATTAACTGAGCATTCATTGACACAGCTGGTATCTGTATGATCAACACGAGCAGCAATAAGAGAGCTGCATGAGTCCATCTGAGACGAGCACATAAATCTCCTACCATCTCTTTGAATCTGACAATGAATTCCGTAGAAGTAGAACGGATTATACTTTTCCATCCCAATATGAATTTTTGGTCTCCTCTACAAACCTCTGTCGTGTCGTCCGACTTTCTTTCCAAGTTGACCCTCATGGCTTTCAAGTTTAAAGGCTTGTTACACCATGCCAAGATAGAGATAGTGCATTCTTGGAGTTGACAATCTGGAGGGATGTTCGGAAAACCAGCGATAGTTTGGGCCTTTCTGGGTTGGTAAATGTTGACTACGTATCCCAGGCCTGCAATAGAACCGCGGTATAGATAACAGAAAGCGATGAAAGCAAAAATGCAGAATGTGTCAAAGACAAGATAAAGAAGTCTCGCTGGACCGACGAGCTTGTAGAGCATAATGTAAGGTTTCAAGATGAACTCGTACATAATCAAAAATATGGATTTCATCAACCACATAAGATTGGATGGACTCGAGAGGAGAGATGCTTGCATTAGTACCATGAATCCGAGTACCATCGTTATGATTTGGGAAAGCTCAAATGGAAGTGGAGACATGGTACTCTCGATAGTGAGCGAGGCAACCGTTTCCGCAATTTCTTTATTGCTGAATTCTGAGGGGTCACTATTGGTAAATAGTTAACATAATGAACGTCTTAGTCATGATCAATTGTATCCTGAGCACAATGAAAACATACCAGACAGCTTGTTCAGCCAATCCTATGAAGATAGCCCAGAAGGAAGGATTGGGGCACTCAGCCAGTTCGGCCATCGTGTGGCTGGGGCTTGAGGTTCGAGTAGCTTAAGCTATGGATACTGTTTCGAATATGAATGAAGTAAGTAATGTTATTCTACCCAAAGTTATTGTGAATGGTTGAAATGAGAAAAATCGATTAATTGTTGTTCACGAGGTTAAGCTGGTGAAGATTTGGATTTTAATATGTATTTTTTTTGGGAGAAGGTAGTTCCTTCCTTTTTATGCTATTTAGATACATGTATATGTATGATTCCTGCCGCTATATAAAAACTAAACCAAAATGCAAGAGCGAAGAAATAATAAAACTTAGGGGCAGGAAGAATCAACCATCTCTGCCCGATGTAAACTGAGTGCTGTCATAACAGATGCCTCAAATGATGTAGACCCATTCCACCAAACTTTCTTGCAACAGCGACACAGACTCGTAATGCCCCAATTACCTCCTCAACTACTCCTCGCAATGTATCCACCACTTCTGCGAGGCAGTATTTATTTCACATCCCAATCCAATCCACAAATCAAACACCACTCCCGAGTACCGCCATTTCTCAACAATTATCCCCTTTATGTCGAAAATGCCTCCCCCTAACACCATTATAAGATCTCAAATCATGCCAAAATCATTCTTCCTTAGCCCTACGACATGCATTGTCATTAATTTTGCAGCCCATAGCCAATTCTTAACCCTCACATTCAAGTCTTCGATAGCTTCTCAACCCGAACTCTCATAGTGTCAATGAAATCCTATGTTTGGCTAAATAGCTTAGTTTGCCAGTGACCCCATTGACTTCGGAGCATTTTCTGCCTGCTTTGTCTAGCAGGTGCTGGATCATTGCGCCTAGTGGCAGCAAATCTCGAACGATATGGTCTAATCTGCGGAGCCGGAGCACTTGGAAGGCTTGTGCTTTGCTGCGGTGGTGGAGGTGGAGTATCCTGGCGGACAGGGTAGCCGCCATTATTGGCATCGTGATCGAAATGTTCTTGTCCAGCATCAACCTGCGTGTATTGGCGTCGTCCATCTGGGTCATAATACACGCCATCGTGCCCAACATAGCTAGTGGCTGGTTCCTCCCACATATCTTGATCAGGAGAATCGTCCGGTGTTGGTTCAAAAACAAGCGAATTTGCCGCAGTACGGATGGGAATCTGCATTTCATTTAGTAAGAAGTCTTCGCAATAGCCAAGCAATGATGAACCTACGCTGCCTATCGGGCGAACACGCTTTCTGCTGTGTTCTTCCTCACGTTCATTGTCTTCTTCATATGTACCGAAAGTACGCTTGCGGCCATATTCATCATCAGATTTTTCATCCTCGTCGAAGTCCTGGATATTGTACTCTGTAGCACGGTCATCTGGTGAGACTTCTGCCAAGAGACCAGTGACTGTCTCGGCCCACTTCTCCAACGCAGCCTCTTTTCTCCCTGTCTGCATGATTTCATCCACAGTATCTATCTTCTTCTTGTCAAAGTCTAGATCCAACTTCTTTCTGGCCCATGCTTTCTTGATTGGATCGCTAGAATGCACGGGATACATACGGCCTTCATCTTCCTCGTCTTCCATAAAGTTGACGTAACTGTCTTGTCGCATCTGTTCATTTGCAATGATTGGGAATGCAGCATCTAGAGGAGGAGTAGGTAGAGGATTTACTGGTTGTTGCACTTCTTGTGTGTTGTCATCAACATTTTCCTGTACTTGGGAAATGATGCCTCCAGTAGCGATTGGCTCTTCTTGTCCAGTGGGTTTCACAAAGTCAGATTGATCCCGAGGCGAATTGGTATCTTGCTGTGGAATTTCTTGCTGTTCGAAACCGACTGGCTGCTCTGCTTCAACAATTTCTCCTTCTTTAATGATGTCAGCTCGACCACTTGAGATGGTTTCATCATCAGTTTTCTCAGAATTGGTTACGAGCGTTGGGCTCTCCTGGTTTTGAACATTCCATGCTTGGGGTGTATGAGGAAGTTTTGTTTCGTGGAGGGCCTCTTGGTGGCCATCGGCGATTGTAGATAGTTCAATTTCTCCAGAATCGGCCAATACATCCGGGTTTCCTGGGTTCTGGGAGTCATGAAGTTGCTGAGCTTGAGCAAAGTTCTCATCCGCACTCACTTGCTCTTGCCCATTCAGAACTGCAATGTTATCGGATTGTGCAAGATATCCACTGGGTTGTACAACATTCTGGATGCCCTGGCTTACTTTTTGCTGATACATCATTTGATATGCGTCAGCCATAACTTCTGCTTGGGTCATACCACTTGTTTCATGATAGATGTATGGCGTGGCTGCAGGTTTCTGCTGGGCTACAGAGAGTGCATACTCAAGTTCTCGGATTCGTTTTGCTTGCTCATCGACCACATCCTTCGTCTTATCGTGGACATACTCCATTTGCTTTTGTCTAAGCAATGTCCAGCGAGCATGTTCTTCAACGAGCAGCTTGTGAGGGACTGCAGCCAGCGAGATTTGCCTTGAGTTCCATTTATCCATGATGTCACCTGCCTCCATTTTGAGTTCGTTAAACTCAACCAAATACTCTCTGTCCAGGAGTTTTTGATATCTTGTGCTTTCATTTAGACATCTGATATATAGTTTTCTCTCCTTCCTGAGAGCTTCAGGCGTACGCATCTTTGAAGGATCGAGTGAACGATTGGTGACTTCATTATAGAGAGCCATAACATGGCTGAATCTGCGGTCTTCCTTCTTCATCTTTGTTTCATAATGCTCTTGTACATTGGTGAGACATTCCTCGATCACCATCAGCATCTCATACTCAGAATCATTCACGTGAAAAGGGGCTGGTTCCTGATCATTGAAATTATGGATTTCATCTCGCAGGTATTCTGTTGGGAGATCTGGATAGTGATTCTTGTCTGGGTTGTCAAGGTATGGATGAGTTTCCTGTAAAGCAGTTAGAAAAAGGTGTATTTTTCAAGGGAGTGCGGGAAAACTTACAACCCAATCAACCTCTTGATTCTCTAGGGCGTCCTCGTATAACTCCTCGGGAGCATCGAAGAATATATCTTCAACAGTTTGTGCGCCAGCGTCTCTTGATTTGAAAGAAGTAGACATTTTGTAAAAGCTTGTTCTGTAAGTATGACTTTGAGTTGTAAGATCTATTACGATGGATTTCGCGAAGAAATGTTTTGTTGGAGTGTTGCAAGTGTAAAGTAAGTTTTAGTTTTCTCTATTATCAAGTCGAATTGATGTCAAGAAAGTTATTGTGAAGAATGAAAATCAAACTGGTGCGAAAAAATTCTTTTAAGCTAGATGGGAGATCAAATTTCAGTACGGTCTTATAAAGTACAGCGACGCTGGCTGTTTGTGAGTGATTAGCGACAATGAAAATGTCGTATTATTCAACACGTTCAGATTGAGAATCATTCTATTTGCCCTTCGAGAATACGGCCAGGATCCGTACTGGCTGGCATTTATCATGGAGCCGAGTTGCCATATGATTCACCGTTAATTCTTCTAAGGCAGTTGAGATTTTCATTGACACGGTTGGAGGTGAGGTTGATGATGTTGATGATTGGGACAGTGTATGGTAGAATAGGAAGACTGAGTAATATTGAACGAATGATAGAGGATTGATATTTAGGATCAACTTTGAGATATACATTAGGAAAGAAACCAGAGGTTGTAAAATCTTACATGTGGAAATTCTTGGACTACCAAGTCGGACACATTTGCATCCAAATTCTCAAAACGATGAATTTGATGCAGTAGTTCCACAATTTCCAGTCCGTCTCACGCGGCCGTGTGTATATAAAAGTAACTCATATATCTGTGTAGTAGATATTGGAGAGCCTTCTGTGCTTCGTGATGAAACGTTTTTCTGGGACGGGAAGGAATGGGGATGAGTGCCTCCTTCCAAAAGCTATCCTTGTTCACATGAGATGTGATTGCAGACTCAAGTACTTTGCAGGTCTGCAGATGATAGATATGAAGAAATTCACCTCTTGAGATGGTTTTCGTGATATCAATAGAACAAAAGCCCTTTTATCGTATAATCTTCTTAAATATCACATCTATCTACCGTTAATAAAATGTATTAACCATATCAATGATGAGTCACACACCACTAATAGCGACGCGCGCGTTTTGCTGCCCTCTCTTCCATCTCGCGATCCTCATACTCCTCAAGTCTTCGCTTATAAACTGAAGGCTCCCATGTTCCATCCATTCTATTAAATACCTCTCCCTGCATTGCATGCATCTCTAGCTCATCACTCCAGTTTTTTTGATCACTCATTTCCATTTTGAGTACATCAATGCTATGATTCAAATAATCTCCTCGAGTTCTAGCCTCAAACAGATCTCTTCTTACCAATGTCGACTCTTGTCTTTCTCTACCCAGATTCTCCAGCAAAGCACTGCAGTTCTCGCGCGCAGCATCTCGTTGACTTCTTTCGAGGATAATCGCTTCACGGTGATTCCTGAGACGGGCTTGAAGATTTTGAATTCGAATTGCGTCATCGTTTTGTTGCTCGATCGCACGATTGACGGTCTGATTATATTCTCCCAACACACCCTCTCTCACTCTTTGAAGATGGTTGTAATCATCTTGAAACTGATACATACGGGTCTCAATTAACTCGTTGTCGTATTGAAGAAGAACTAATCTGCTTTCAAGTCCCGCTTTCTCTCTCAATACATTCTGGAGATGATTCTGGGTCTCTGAGTTGTTCGCTCGCATTTGTTGTAGGGCCAATTCTGTTTCGTGTTCTCTACATTTCTTCTTCCATTCCTGTGAGATTTCCCTCGTTTTCTTCGCAAGCATCGATACGGTGTCGAGATATTCATTCTCAAGACGTTCCTTTGTCCGAGAACATTCATTGATTCTCTCCAGGACCAAATCTCTCTTTCTCTTATAATCAGAGCCAGTATAGACATTGTCTGGCTCGTATAAGGTTTCTCCAACAGCCCAAAGCTTTTGGAGCTTCATACTGATCGTGTGGTCCTCTACCTCGATATCGCGCTCATGAATATCATGCAAGTTCGAAAGTTTTGCGCGTATATCTTGAAGTTGGATATATTCTCGATCGTCATCACGAAGATTCTCATCTGTAATAAAGACGACGATTTCGTTCTTGAGAGTGTCTGTAGGTAGTATAGGCCAATAATTCCGTTCTGGATTGTTGACAAATCTGTTGGTCTTTTCCTCTGTTAGAAAGAATAACTTTCATAGAGGTAAGATCGAATGAATTAGATTACTCACAGCCAAAGCGATATGAAGATTCTGATCCTCGAGAGTATCAAAATATTCTTCGATTTCTTGCTGTGGTAAGTCGGCGGGCGCATCGTACCATGTATCTTCGTCACCGAAAATGTGATCGGGGTGGTAGGGAGATTTTAGCATGTCGGAAAAGGGTGAGGAAACCATCGTAAAGATTACCAAACTGTTCTGGATGTATGAAGTTTCTCGCAGAGATGGTCGTGGGTAATCAAATCAAAAAGGTTGTAGTCGGGCACAAGAATTATTTAATCAGCGATGCTATACCAAGGTCCAAAATTCAATTTAGCGTGGTTCAGATTTATAGTGATTCGCTTAACCAATTAGAAATCAAGAGCAATTCCATTATGGGCTAGCGTCATGTGGCTCGCGTATTTCAGGAGGACTGTTGGGAGTGAACGGGCAGTGCATGGACCAATGAGTGAAGTTGAAGAAAAACGAAATTTGATTTTGTCAAGATCAAAGATTAATTCACTTTTCTTGCAGTATCAATGACATAGAGAAGTCCCAATAATGGCAGGTTAGAGATCAGTCTCGTGGTATCACACCTAGAAACTTTGCAGGAGGTAAGATAGCGTATGCATGTATGTTACTTTGGTATCGAGCAGATATGCCACTAAAAAAATTAATGTGAGAAATTTATATGACTGTAGATGCGTGAGTATAAGTATTCATACATTATGAGATTGTTTGCTTGCTCAATATATTGAGCAACAGCAAACACGAAAATGCTCTAAACCACCGAGTAGAACCTGAACTGTTTGCGCTTGAAGTCGGAGAAATCACGGTAAATAGAATGGTGTTGTATGAGATTGCCTCCGTCGTCCCCATGCTTGGGATAATTGAACCTGTGGTATCATATTTACCATATAATTACTTTCCATTTTACAAATGATTATTGAAGTGACGCATAGGTTCATAGTTATCATAGATCTCCAGAAGATCACCGCGTTGCTTCAAGAAATGCTGATATCATCGACATCATATTTCATGGAAATATCATTCTATCTATCATTCTACATTACATTACTCATATTCATGACAGAAGGTTTAGGATGGTCTGAAATTATGTGAGTGAAGAAAAGAAGCGCCTATTACAAAGGAAATAATACGAAAGAAAGAAAACATTATTCTCTGTGCCAATACATGAACGGCTATTCCTTCATGCTTCCATTAATAAGGCCGGCCTGTAAAAAGCCATCAGGATGTCATATATCCATCTCTCAAGTACGAATTCCGCGAAGAAATAAGATGAGACATGCGCCAATCACACCGCAGCTGATCGACAAGATGACAAAGTCTCGTTCCTTCACTTAATGAACATTATCAAGGTCCATCGTATTCAGGAGAGAAACAGGATAAAGTCTACTAGTGATTCGGTTAGTTCACTTATTTCCCAAACACTAAAATCAAAAGACTCACACCAAGTGCACACATGCACCTCCAGAATCAGAATCACAATCCTGATCGCTCTGCGTCCCAATTTCTTTGCAAATCTCTCCAGTATGGAATGCATAACTTGTACTCGCGCATGCCAGAACATCTTCCGCAAGGAGTTCGACGATCGCAGTTCTTTTTCATCTGTACACACGAGGCACAGCGAGGAGGTTGCTTGAGTCTGAAATCTGATCTGGCAGAGGATGAAGATTCCGTCTTGGCACGTTTGGGAGGAGGCATTGATGGACTAGAAAGCGATGACTCTAATGACCCGCCAACTAGGGTACCGGTTGTGGCAACATTTTGTTCAGGTGCAGTGTTGTGCAGGGATAGATTATGGAATAGCTGCTCGGTATTAGGTGGTGGTAGTGAGGCACGTTTGTTGTTTTTGGTAAGGCTTGGTACCCACTTCTTTGAGTGAGCCTTGCGCTTAGGGAGTCTAAGTTCTTCCTGATCTTGTACTTCCGATTCCTCCTTTGGCGGAGAATGCGGCGCCTGGTAACCCATTTCTACAAAGTAATTGGACATAGTCGTATCTATTGAGTGGGCATTTACTGCTTGGCGCCAGTGTTCTTCATCTTCTGCCTCTTGTTCCGCGGTGAGTTGGGAAGACGCAGCCCCACCATCTTCATTGTAGCCTTTATCTTTATCGTCATCAACATCCAAAGCCATATCCTCATTCATTTCAGCACTTATGCCATTGTCGGTGTTAGCATGTCTAGCACTTCTTCTGAGTCCCTGATGTACTATTGTTACACCCGTATGCAGTTTCTTGAGTTTTTCGTTGAAGCTGGTGAACGAATCACGAATAAACTGAATATGCTCCTCGGCAACCACTGCCGGATATTTCTGGCGGACTAACTGCTCAAGAAATTCACCTCGTCGATATTCTGTCTTGGCTTGATTGGCGGCTGAGGATGCGGTGAGGGATTGAAATCGAGGTACCACTTCTGATAGTCTGTGTATGGCGTTGCTGGGTTGGTCTGTCGGCTGACCAGGCGTACGGCGGGAAGATTGCTTCATTGCAAGAAAAGAGGGGTAATATGCGCTTATTCGATTTTCGATAGGCAAGGTTCGATTTGTGGCACAAAAGTATGTCTGACCGCAGCCTTGTGAGATAGCAAAGGTGCGAAAGCGCGTTGTTGGGTTGTTGTTGTGAATGTTTTTTGGGAGTTATTCAAGTTACCTAGTTTGACGCGCTGAATATATTCACTTTCAAATCAAATTTTGTGGGAACAATGAGATTACTTCAATAGAGTAGAATACGAAAGAGAAAGAGAATATCATCAAGCATAAATGACTTTCTCGTGCCTTCTGATACAGAAATATATGGTTTGTGGACAAAACAGTGTATTTCCTTGAGTGATGTAATAACGTGATCAGGTATTAAGTAGATTTGGTGATAGCCTCGTTGATATCGTCTCATACACGCTGATGATTTGATATCAATGTCGGCAGAACCGCTTGTATATGCGAATACTATTATGTCGCGTGATGAGATTCAATACCTGAATCCTCGCTCTTGCACTATCTAGGCAAGCGTCCATGATTGAATTCAGAAAGATTAAGTCTCACGTCGGCCTCGACATGCCCAGCTGATTCTTACGTATCAATATGATTTCAAAAGTCTATGCACTAAATCAAGATTTGAAAGTGCTTCTTAAGATGTTGTAATCAGAAGTTCATAGCATTAAAGTACTAAACTAGTGTCGCTAACCCTTTAACTAAAATAACTATAAGTGCGAGTAACATCAACACTCTTCCTAAAAGAACCTTTGAATCAACATTCCAAGCACTTTACCAAAGCAAATAAACCCTAGACCATAATTGTGAAAGAAATCATTGGCAGCTGGTATCTCGAAGAACACTGTGCCCTACCTTTTTTTATGAGAAGTAGCACCCTCCACATCCTCCATTACACAGTCCAATTTTCTCTTGAAGCCTGTCAGTGTCGCCTTTAGCTTCGTGCTCTCATCAATCAAGGTCTTATGTTCATTCTCGAAGCTCTCGATTTGACGGTCCAAATTTGCCAGAGCCTCGTCTCTCTCTGCTCTGCACACCTTCAGTTCCTTCTTCAATGCAAAAACGCGCTCCCGGTATGTATTGTCTTTTTTCTTGAGAGACGTCAAGATATGGAGAGCTTTATCCGTGTAGTTGCGTGAAGCCTCTAAACTGTTGGTGATCTCCTCCAGCTTACTCTCATTATCTCTGACTCGTGCCACCTCCTCTCTTAGTTCTGAAAGATCAGCTTCATTCTTATCGACATCACAGATCAATTCATTGTTTGTAGCCTCTAATTTCTCATTCTCCGCCAACAATTTCGCAATTTTGAATTGTAAATCTTCAATCTCTTTCCGGCTATCTTTGTCTTTTGCGGACCATTGTAGCTGACCACCCGAACCTCCTGCTCCATCTTCTGTGGCGATAGAGTCTGTCATAGACTCAAGTGTATGTTCGAAAAAGGAGATACAAATTCTGTATTTAGTACTTGGATGATAGTCTCCATGTCTTAAAATCCTGCGGAGACGAGCTAGCAGTTTTTCGACAATGGTTGATTTGTTAGGTGCATTGGGTTGTTTATCATTCCTGAAGTTTTGGTCCCCAGTGGCCCCAGTGGCATCTTCTGGAGCTACAATGCTTTCCATATTCACAATCTTCTCAATCATTTCGCGCTGGCTTTTAGTGTAGCGTAACTTGACGATGAGTTGATATGTCGACATGAGGCGGATTCTGGACTGTTTTATCGGCGTGAAATTCGATCAATATCTCGATGGTAAAGATCTATAGTTAACAAATCAATGTTTGTCTTAACGAAGTATGATATTTGCTTTACCAACCTGACTAGTGATATGGGAAATTGAGATTTAAGAGGAGACGAGAGTATTGTCTCGAAAATCAATCTTTATATAATCTTTGACAGCAGTTTGGGAGAGTATGATATATGGGAGAAAGAAATTGTATTGTAGATTAAGAGTGAGTTATCAACTCCCCGAAGATTTTTAGAAAGATTACTTATCTCCTAAAAAACAAATGGAGAAGATATTTTGAGGATTCTCGGAATGGTGCAAAGTGAATATGTATCGTCAAACGCGGGGTCAAGATCAGTTTACATCACACAGATACCTGCGATTGCGCTCTCTACTACAGGAAAAAATGTGTTATCACATTCACATCAACTACGCATCTTGACTTTCAAAATTGTATTTATATGAGCTTCTCCCATTGATGTTATGTAATATTCTGTATAGAAATGCCTTTCCCAGCTGTGATCACGAATCGCAAAAAGATATAGATGTGATTCTTAGCAAGTAACGATAATGATTGCTCAACTCCATAGACTTCTCACTCGAGCCCAAAGTGATAGCATAGCAGCGCCGTTAATGAATTCTAGTGAACACTTAGTATAGGAAGGATCTTGAAATTTCGACAAGACTCACTTTAGATAAAAACGATCACCTAGTTTTTCCACGCGAAGTAAATCTAATATCCAACAAGTTCGGAATGCTACTCATGACACCAAACGAGTCAGTTTACTGTGGTCCAGAGCGTCTTTGGAATTTTGCCCGATATGTGCTTGGCTGTAGACTTACCCAGGCCTCCTTGAATGCCTCCAGGATGATGATGTCACATCTTCTTGGCCAACCATTCTCCTCAAAGAAGTTCTGACCGAGGTTGAACTGCTTTCTAACTCGGTGCTTGATCATGGAAGCCTTGGCTGTTTGTTTATGACTGAGGTACATCAGATTCGTGGTAGTGATTAGAGCTTGTCGAATTTCTTCCATGCCAGGTGCTTGAAATCCTGACATTGGTACAGGCATACTACCATCACTGATGGCCCGTTTGCAGCACTCCAGACTAGTGGAATCATCAGAGTTGAATGGAAATTGGTTGGCAGCCTGCTGAAGTCGAGCTTCCTCTTCAGCTTTTGCCTGAGATTCTGCTGCAGCTTTTGCCTGGGCCTCTGCTTCAAGTTTGGCTTGAACTTTTGCTTCAAACTCTGCTTTTTTGATCGCTGCCATCCGCGCTGCCTCCACAACTGCCTCTGCTTGCTTCCTTGCCTCTTCTTCATCGGCTTTCTGACACCGCAAAACAGCTATTATGGTAATATGTTAGAATCAGTCAAGATGCAGCGGAAAACAAGAATGCTGATGTACTCACAAAGTCGCATTTCTTCTTCCATATCTATTTGAGGTCTCGCATTTAAGCTTAGATACTCTTTGCTCACTCTAAGGATTAAGGTCAACTCCCCCGGCTCCCTTTTTACAATCCGTGCTTTTTTGGTTCCATCGAAAAACGAACCCTCGAATATGTGAATCGGAATGGAGATAATGAGCTTTCTCGGCTTCTTCTTAAGAATCCTTGAGCCTCCCATTTTGGCCGTATTAGATCTGCCGTCATGGATGTTGGGAAAATTGACAGATGGGCGAAATAGATCGACTGGAGTAAGAGGAGATGATTTAGCCATTGCTCGGGAACGGTGATACTTTCCAATGCTCAGTTCAAGAGCAGCAAAACAAGCTCGAATCTTATTGAAATCAGAGCTTAATTCTTGCCAGTGACTGAAGAGATCACCAGATGGAGACTCTGCGCTGAAGTAATCCAGCTTGGTCTGAGAAAAATTAGTATCGCCGTCCCAGAGGTGGAGAGCCCGCGCAAACAAACCTGAAATTTTTGAAACTCAACGCAAGACTGTCTGAAAACCCGAATCATCCGAATAAGTTCTGGAAACTCCACTGCTTTCTCTTCTATACCCTTTAAGATACGAAGTAGCTCCTGCCACCCTTCGACAAGCTCATTGTATGAAGCTAAAAAAGGAGTAAAGTTGTTCATGGCCATTGTTGAGGATAAGTTGTACGTCAGCAAGAGACGGAAGATTTTTTTGGCAACGTTCAAGAATCTAAGCTCAGGTTCGAGTTTCTATTAAGACGTGCATGGTCGTATATTCACTTTATCTTTAAAAATCATTCGATTCCCCGCACTCTTATGGATTGAGACAACGAGCAACAATTCCATACAGTCCAAGGAAGGAGTGTCAACATGGAGAACCTAGCTTCGACTTTGAAACATGATTATTTTTGTGAAAAAATCATATGAAGTGGATAGTCATTTTAAAGCTAAGTTGACTAGAATATTTTGGTACCTGCTCACTATCATCGTGATCCATTGCGCATCTGCCACCAGGTATTATCTCAAATATATCTCCAAATAACAGCTCATCGGATATCTCTGGCAGTGTGTGACAACCATCAAGCTACTTAAGCCTAAGAACAATCATACTATGACTCCAGAAATGTTGTGCACGTTGATGAGAGACGCACTGTACCAACTGCCTAAGACATTGAAGGTAGTCTGTCCTGTTTACGGGTGTCATCGAACTACGAAGCCATTCAAAAGAGAAGACAAATTAATGAGCACTTCCAAAAGCATGATGGTTCGCAAAGTTATCGGTGCCTAATAGAGACTTGCCAATCCGCCCCATTTGACATCCCAGGATTAATTGATCATCTCACGAAGAGCCATTACGGAGGCGACGATGCTCAACCCAATCTTGACATCATCAATGGGAAAGTCTTGGGAATCCGATCCGTTCCATTCTGGCTTCATCGTTTGTGTTTGGAGGGTTTTGGTGTATGCCAATTGGCAACAACTGGCTGTAGTTGGCGAGTCAGGGCTGATCTTCGTAGCGATTCTCAGTACTGCTTCGAGATGCAAAAACACATTGTTACCCATGAGCTTTAAGATCGTCTCCAAGGAAAAGAACTTCTAAGAAACTTCTTTGTATACGATGACAATAAATTTCTGGACAATGGAACAAAGAATTGCATGTTATGTTCGTTCCAGGCCAGCGGGTATTTCCACCGAGAGCTTTATTTCAATCATCTGGTGACAGGTCACTCAAAAGGAGAGCGTGGTTCTGTTCTTGAAAATACTTATCGGATCCTCCGCGATTATCTGACTTGATGGTACGAACCCAGAGGGGAACGATGAAATGTCCCAGTACTTAAAAATGAGTGCACAGAGGCTGGCTTTAGATTTGCGCACTAGCAAAAAGTACCTGCTGCGTTTCTAGAATCACGCATTCAGCTTCTGGGACTAACTGGTATGTCGTACCCGCAGCCCGCAGCATAAAATCCCCCCAAGCCGCATTCATCTTTTGCGCGACGGCTGTCTCATCATCGAAATTTTTCTTGGTTTCGGAATTGCGGAGCTATTCTCCTGCTTCAAGAGTGCCCCGCCGGTCTCTTAACTTTTCCTAGTTTACTCTTCCCTTCTATTTAATGCCATTTCTCTGTAGTGATTAGCATACACGAGATATCACACTTTCCTGTGTATTCAGTTTGATTAGTTATCTCGTTGGATGAATCTATGTTTCCGCTCTTTATAGCAATTAAAGACAAAAAAGAGGGGTTTCACATATTCTAGATTTCTTGATTTACCTTTGGACATGTACTCAATGTTAGCTTGATAATACTATATCTTTCATGATTTAAACATTTTAACTCTGAAATTCATGCATTTGCAACAGTCTGAATTATGAATATGTAGAAGATGCTCATTGCCAAGCTTTTTCATCATCATTAGGTAGGTATCTAAGCTACAACAAATCCTTCCTCTCATTCTCCAGACCGTTGAGAAGAAATGTGACAGGATTCTCACCGCGTCTCTAACAAGGGAAAGTGAAGAATTATGCAGATGAAACATTGAAATCCCTAAATGACCAGTATCTAGGAAGTTGTCACAGACAATGGTACTTTAATCTCTGGACAGAACCACCAGAAACAATGTTAAACATTGCATCAAGCCCCCAAAACGCTACATCCTCATCTGTTTCTCTG
Organism: Botrytis tulipae; assembly: GCA_004786125.1. Classification (NCBI taxonomy): domain Eukaryota; kingdom Fungi; phylum Ascomycota; class Leotiomycetes; order Helotiales; family Sclerotiniaceae; genus Botrytis; species Botrytis tulipae. The sequence continues at coordinate 34,917 of PQXH01000100.1, forward strand.
CTTGCATCTCTCTTTCATCCTCAGAGTCCAATGATGGAGATATTAAATTGCCATGTTCATCGCCATGTCTTGTGGTTTTGTCAATGGATTCACCAGCATCTCCAGCATGTCCAGCCTGTTCAGAATTTCCCGCATTTTCCTCCTCAACTCCCTCATCCACCTTCGCAGAAGGCAAACCATTACTCCGCGGATTATTCCCAATAACCTGATAGTACCAATTTTGATGCTGATAAGCATACCCATCTAGACCCTCCAGATTTCTCCTCAACCAAGTCAACCTCTCAACAGCAACACCCACAGCGTCCTCCAAACTCTTGAAGAAAGGTTTTTGAGATTCCTTGAATCCCTGCACATCTTTGACTTCTTCTCCTTTCTCGAATCTCTTGGTAGCAACCAGAAAATTGATGACTTGTTGACGGACTTCGAAGAGATAGGGAAGATCGATGTCGATTGACTTCCAGCGAGCGGCATTGGGGCTGGCGTCTCCGCTAGACATGAAGGTGCTGTAGAGACGTTGGTAGTCGGAGGTGAGTTTGAAGAGTCTGTCTCGAAGCTCTTCGGCTTTTTCGGATGGAATGTGGTCGAGGGTAGTAGTGGGATCAACTACCGGTGGTTGTGCAACGGAGTTGATGTTGGGATTTGGAAGAGCTGGTGTTGATAGAGGTTGTTGCGGAACTGAGCTGATATTGGTAGTTGGATTGGCCTGCGATGGTAGAGGAAAGCGAGGAGCAGATTTGACGTCGGCAGGCTGACTAGCCTCTGATGATAAAGGGAAGCGCGGGGCATACGTCATGTTGGGTTTTGAAGCAGCTGGTGCTAACGGAGGGAGTCGTTGGGTAGAACTATTTTTGGTCGGTGGGAAAGCATGTGTTAATGAAGGTAATTGCTGATTCGAGTTGACCTGATTCAATCTTGAGCTTGCTCCTTGAGGATTCGGAGTAGGATTGAAAAGACGAGAACCATGGCTGTTGCTATCACCATCTCTAGCGTAACTTTGCGGCTTCCAAATGTCTGGACCCAAAGGATTGGCATGAGCTGCACTATCATTCCTGGTATTGCTATATCTCGCGTAGCTCTGTGGTCTCCAGATATCTTGCGGTAGAGAGCTGCCACGAACTGGATTCAAAGACTCTCCTGAAAGTGGTTGCCACTTGAACGGGTCGGCAAAACGGTTTTGTGGATCAGGCCTCTGAGATGGTAGACTGGGTAAATTGAACGGAGGTACAGACTCTCGGTTATGTCCTGTGGTAACCTCTCGGGCTTGTTGCCCTTCATCAATGACAGATGAATGTTGTGGAGTGTTGTCCGAGATAGGGGGTGCAACAGGTAGTCTTGAATCAGATTGTACTGTGACGGGAGGAGTTTCCTGTGGTTTGGAATGTAGAACATTGGGGTTTCCTGAAACTTTCCTATCCTTGTGAGAGCCAGAACCGGTTGGTGTAGACATTCTCGATCAGTATGTGGTACAGAAAAAATGAACTCTATGATAATTGATAATCTTAGTCAAATAACTCGAAGGCAATTGTCTTTTAGATTGATTGAGGAAAAAATAATTAAACTTACCTAAATGTACAACTTGTTATGATGCTGTGAAATAGAAATTGTGTGGTTGTGAAAGCTGCTTTTGTAGACAGAAAGTAAAAACTGATCATGAACATTCTGTGCCCGGGAAGTGGGCCTAATATAGACAGATTCGAGTGAGATCTTGATCATTTGTATCATGATGGTGAATGATTTCTTCATCTTGGGAGCACTTCGGTAATTTCATGGAAAAATGAGTGACTGTATAAGGAAATGAGTAGATAGACAGATGATTCGATTCGAATTTAACTACCACTAGTATGAATAAATGAGCAATTATATGTCCAATGTGAAAGTAGTAAGCAATATCTAGTTAGATGACTTTTCAAAACACTAGCATCAGTTTCTTTGAAGGGAGCACTAGCAGTCGGCGGCTTAAAGAGCCGACTATTATTGTTAGTGCCCATCTAGTTCGATAAAGTCTGAATTAGGTGTATAAGTTTTATATATGCAGAAAGCAAAAAGCAGAAGTCTAAATTCCCTAATATTGACTAGAAGGAAGAACCACTGAGTAAAGTGATCCAAATATATAGCCAGTCTTAGTCACATAACTTCATTGTTACTCATACAAATCACTACTTTCGCAAACTTTGTAGAGATATTGTAATATTTCCCAAACAGTTTGCCCTGACTTAATCCATATACTTCGGGTTTTCAAAGTGGTTTCAAATGGCAAAATACAAACAATCATAAAAGAAGACAACAAAACACTGCAGTAATACGGCTTAACCATAGTTTGACTCCATGGACAACAATGAAAATCAGAACAAGTCTATGAATACTCCATGAAGAGAATACTCCATTTGGTATCTGTTAGTTCAAGAAGTGTTCAAAACGATGTCAGATTGATTGTTCTACAATTTTCTCTCCTGAGGACTTCCAATATGTGTTTGATCGAGGACGTCAAACCCAAACAAAACCTGCAGTAGCAAGCTCTTTGTGCTAAGAACAAACAGACTCACTCCATCTACTCTGCTTTTCAATTACCAATCGTCCAACAATGTAAAGTGAGTAATAATAGCACAAAAAGAGCTACCAATGACAATACAAACTAAACTGGAACCTGGGAGCTGGGTTTATGCAAACCATATCTCCGTTCTACCAAATCATGAATCCATCTTCTTCAAGAAGCTTGGTAATCTCTTCGCTCAACTGAAGGTTGAGTTTGATTTGACACATCAGACAGGGCCTTTGATTTAAAGTTTGTGGATAAAGCTACCTCCCGTTGAGCATCTTTCAAAATTAGTTTGCAACACCGAGGGCCACACAAATATTGCCCAGCTAGCTTTTTTTTGTGATGGCAAGTGGATGGGGAGTGAAAGGGGGGTATTTTAGATACTGTTACATCGATCAAAGGCTCTGGAGCTTGATAGAAAGTCAAGATTCGGTAGGGAGAAGGAGAGCGAGGGGACAACAGGGAGAAGCTGGGAAAATGTCGGACTGCAATTCCGGCGCAAGTCCATTCATATCAATGCTCGGGAAATAGCATAGTCATATGATTGAAGATCAGCCACAGAAAAAGACTTTGAATGCTAACCTAAATAATTTCATTCTTCCAGCCATCTAAACCAAGTATCCCGCCCTCGGTTCTGGGGTCGATTGGCCATTTTTTAGCCGCCAGTATATCTAAATCGCTCCTCCAGCCAGCTTCCCACATTTCGATACCTGTCCACCCAATCATAGCTGCATTATCTGTACAGAATCTTGGAGGTGGAAATAACAATCTCATATTTTTATGCCCCCAAACATCTAGTAATGACCTCAATATATACTTCAGATATTGGTTTGCAGCAACACCTCCTGAGACAACGAGGGTTCTTGTTTCCTTCAAATCTGGGTGCTCGAGATTTAGAATCACTCTAAAAGCGAGGTGTTCGAATGCGATTCTCATAGTCTCTTGAGCAAGTAATCTCCTTTCTGCAACATCCATTTCTGGATTACGGTTCATAATGCGCTTGATTTGGCTTCCGACACCAGAAAACGAGAACTCTGAATTGTAAGATTTTAATGAACGATGACCAGTACTCATGTAGGGAGGTGTTAATGTCCATTCGTATTTCGTTGGTCTTGGAATCTGTGCAATACTCTTTTGAGAGGGCTCATAATCATATGTGGAATTGGGACTAGGAAATGCGAATTCTTCCATAACACGTCCATACATCACATCCGATGCAGATTCAATTACAGAAGCTGGTAAAATATCTCGTGCTGTCTTGTCAACCATGTCTCCAACCGCAAGATCCGAGGTTGTTGCCAAGATTTCGTGGTCGCAAAGTTGACGAGAATGGACAAGCATGGTGTGTCCACCAGAAACCAAGAGAGAGAGGAATGGATAGGCAGGATCATTCTCATACTTTTCTTTTTCAGTTTTGTTTCCCGCTTCAAGGGCGGATACCATTCGTGGCGTTAGAGCATGGGCCTGCATATGGTTCACACCTAATAGAGGGATTTGCCATGCCACAGCCAAACCTTTCGCAGTATCGATACCAGTAATGAGATTCGCTCGCATCCCTGGGCCTCGTGTCACGGTAATGAAATCTGGCTTTTTGTATAACTTAGATCCATGATGTGATGCGACGGCTATAGTGTTCTCAAATGATGCATCTGTGGATTCTTGTCGAGGTAGAGTCCTAATAGCTTCTTTCACCAATTGCGCTAGGTTCTTTTGATGAGACTCATGTGCTGCGATAGGCCACACTCCCCCAAATGATCTGTTGTCCGATGTAACCTTGGAATTGAAGTGTAAGTTAGCGGAATTATTTTCATGCTTCTCTAAAATGGAAACGCTTGTATCATCGCATGAAGTCTCAATCGCCAGCGTCAGGAGAGAGCGTTTGGGAGTGCGACATAATGAACTCTTCGTGTTGCAAACACGCCTGGAAAGGGGACATAGTGACTTCATAAAGTACAATCCAATCCTCAGGTAGTATTGGAGGTCGATCTTGAGAATAGAGTAGAGGCTCGAAGGAAAGATAAGTTCAGGTAAGGCTCCAGCTGAGCCTGATATCTTGAGCCACAGAATGCTGGTGGGGTAGCTTCAGCCACAGCCAAACTTTCCACGCACGGAGTGTTAGCTCCGCGAAATTCACAAGTTCAAACGACATAAAACAAAGCCGACCGACGGCATCGTCATCAGAGGCAATACAGCCTCGTTCAGCCTCGCAGTAATATAGAGGCCATTGCCTTTCTTCGCTTATTGGAAAATACCCTGTATTTACATTCAGATACCGGTCTCATCACCATCGGTCGAACCGTTGATAAGGTCGATAAATATCTTTCGAGCCCGAGAATGACCAGAGTCAAACGATATCCTTTACCTAGCCAGGTAATTACTGCGACGAAACCAATCAAAATATTATGATGCGTAATGAGGAACCTTTGGTCTCCCAAATCTTGAGTGATTCATCATTTCGCAATGAACCCGATGGCATACGATCGAAGGCAAAGGCAAAAGCCAAACGCCTGTTGAGGATTGACGGTAGCGATTTCACATTCGAAGACAATGAAGAGGACGAATGTTTCGACGCTGTAGTGGAGGAGATCAATCAGAGCCCAGCTTTTGATGCAGACAAGGTACTAAATACCTCCAGATTGGGAAATGGATCGCGAGTAGAAAGAACAAAAAACGTCTTGCAGGGGACTGCAGGTGTTATAGCTCACCCTATCGTGTCAATCAAATCGAAAGCCACAAGACAAACTGCGGGGACATTGGCCAAAAGTCGACCATATCTCTCAAATCAAGCAAACTTTGACTTCCTTGAAGCCCACGATGGTTTACAGCAAGCCAAGGACGCTCAACATGCTGGCGATGATGAGGATGCGATTGAGGACCATCTAAATAATATTGACTACTTCGAAAAGAGGGTGGACAAAATCCAGCGAACTCGAGAGGAAATGCGTGTTGCTTGGGTTACCGCCAGACATGTTCACCGTGTTCGAGCCGTTGAAAATATTCCTCCACCATTTCCGCCCATTCAGCATTTTGAAAAGAAAGACGGTCATGGGTTCACAGAATTTAAATGGGAAAAATGGATTGGATGTGTGAGTCTGCGCAGTTTTTGAAATTATCGACCTCACTCTAAGTAATCAATAGAAACTTCTTCACGGCTCACGCCCTTTCACCGCGCAATACATCGATGATTTTGAAGAACTTCCCTTCGATATCGACACTTTCCGCAGACACGTAGAAAGACTGATTATAGTCAGTGCTCCATTGCAGGAATTCGCAGTAGATATCAGGAAGATTTACAGATGGGAGGACCAATGGCGAACATCTAAATGGTTGATATCATATATATTGCTTTGGTATACATCATATATCATGTCATTCTTGGTAAGTAAGTTTCGGATACAAAGTATCTTCTCTAACCTTTTTGTGTTCAGTATGCGTATATTGTCTACGCGACTGCAAAGAACTACTATTACCCTTCATCGGTGTCCGCGCTGCGGGATGAGTTCTCAAGAAATATTGAGCGAGGAACTACAGCTCTGAAGGCGGGAGAACTCATGGACCAGCATGGAAACAAAGACTGGCTAGGCCCTCTTTTGGACAAACTGGGCCCATATCTACAGTTACAAATTGCGGATTTGGCCAACTTACTTGAGGTTTACGACAGTTTTATTCACTTTCGTTGCCCACAGTCTACATTTCACTCTCTTTTCCTTTTTTTAGCCGTGTTTCTACTTAGTGCATGTGCTTCAATGCAGTTCACCATGAAGGTATTCTGGTTTGTTGTCGGTCTTATATTTTTTGGCTGCTGGCCCATCAGCTCTTTATATCCCCGATATCGCCTGCTTGTTTCGCCGCTCAAGTGGGCCTTTTGGGATATCCCCACGTACCCAGAATGGTCTCTCCAATATCTTCAGGAACGTGGATCTTCTGCCTTGAACAAAATCAACCTGCACGCGTTGGAGAATTCAACTGATCGATTCGGAAGTCCGGAGGTATTGGTGGGGCCAGCGGGCGACGAGGAAAATAGTCCCAAAGCCGAGACAATGCATTTTCAAGCTCTAGGTTTGGGCACTATGCATGAAGAATCTAAAGATCTTCTGTCATTTCGTTGCACTTTGCATCATGTTCCAGGACATCTCATAGTTTCTACCAGAACCATTCGTTTCGAAGCTTTGCTCCCCAAGATTTTGCCCTGCGAATCCTTCAATAAACCATATAGTGAGTTAATCGAAATGTCGAAACAACAGACGAAAGAATTGCTGTTAGCTCCACTAGCGAAAATGACTATCGGAAAAGATAAACTAGAGCTAAGGTTTCGCGGGGAAGCTGGTGGCGATGTGCCCGGTGCGAGACAAAATGGGCATGTGGTAGCACTACTCGAAAATATGAGGGGAAGGGACAAGGCATTCAATAGCATCGTAGGCTTCAGCGGGGTGAGATGGCAGTGTTTGCAAAAGGCATCGGGAAAAGTTGCTGAAATGGAGAACGAATCATTGAATGCGAGCCCTACTTAGCGCATTATGCATTTTTTTTACACGAACATCGGCGATTGCATTAGGGCCTGAGCTAATCATAACTCCGACCTTTTTTATATAATTTCAGCTTCTTTGTTACCTATTCGGTACTAGTTCTCCTTATTACAATCTCACTACGGTCGTTTCAGGAAGAAATTTGACACTCGCCGACTATACGCAGCCACACAGATTTACAAGATTTCACACATGATTGGACCGGGCGGTGACTAATTGAGTCAATGGATTTGATGCTTGATCGCTGTTTTCCATTGAACCGATATTTGAATAATTTGATGGACTTCATGATTGGATTTTAGAAATTCAAGGAAATCATGATTTGGATCTGACTGAACGGCTGCAGCTCCATCACAATCGAAATGAAGCAGTGGCGGGATGGTACACATGACTTGAAATTGCGAATCGTTTTATCAAGACATCAACCAATTGTTAATAAATCTCCATCTCTTGAAAACGAACCAGCCAACCGTTCCCCAACAAGCACTTTAAGTGAACATTGGACCCTGAGCTTTTCATGGTGTCCTTTTCTATGCCCTTCCTTGCATCTCGGTTGGATCCTTGCGCTGATTACCCACTTCGCCTATTTCAGCTCGTGCGATGGACTCCACTCTATCCCTAGTGGGCTAGACTTTGGTCTAAACCCGGACTTAAAATTAAGACTAAGAGATATCTGAGTAAAGATAGCGTATGACATTACGAATCAACTCTTCGGCGAGTCTATCACTGGTACTTCCATGATTATTTTCACTCAATAGCTTGGGTTTATATTAGAGTTTGCGGTCGTAGGTAATTCAGAGATAAAGAGTTTAATGGCGATAACTGGAAATGGATCGAGCTCGTCAATTATTGGCAAATCAAATTCAAATATCTAACGTGCTGTGAAGGGGTCTGAGGGCGAAAATCTCAATAGTCCGGGGACTGTAACTACGAAAATCATAATCATAAAGTCTCCCGTTCTCCACCTTCTATTGCTTTTTCTCTCAATACAGATTGGTCACTTACTTTCCTTTTCAATTCTCCCAAATCAGTATGAGTACACAGGCCGCTGCAGTGTCCAGGCAAAGAGCTGAGGCTGCTGAATACTCATTCGCTGAAGCTCTCTCATTAAGCTCCAAGGACTCCTTTCAACTTTTATCCAAAGGAGAATTGGGCTTACCGCCATCTCCCAATAGTCCAAGTACCAATCACAACACTTACAGCATTTTCCCCGAAAGAACGTTGGCTGAAAAGACTCTTCCCGAAAAAACAATACCTAGAAATCTTGCACCACCCCCGCAGCAAAAACAAATCATGGCACCATCGACGCCAAATTCCGGGAAGTTTTCCAAAGCACAAACACAATGTATGCAGCTCTGCCTGAAGACGACAGCTCTCAGCGATCGCATTTCGGTTAGGGTCTTGGAATACCTTACAACGGTGAAGGAGCTGCCTCAAGGTTTCGAAGCCCTCGCCCATGACTTTCTCGACACTTGTCACATCCTTTTTTCAATCGAAGCTGGACTCGAAGAATGTAATCATCATGTACAAAACTTTCCTATCGAAATGATAACCGAGCTCGATCACAAATTTCGAGCCACTCAAGCGAATTTTCAATTGTTCTACCAATTACTTGCTAAATTTCTTCATCATGAAAATGTGGGAAGTTTCAAGCGAGGTTGGGGAAAAATCTTCAGCAACACTCCTAATGATATCAGAAAAATGGCCGGCACATTGAGTAAAACAAGGGATGATTTGAGGATGAGCGCATTGGTTTTCCAATGGAGTTTGGGAAATGACAAAATTGAGAAGGAGTTGGGCATTGGTTACCTTGGCTTAGCTGCGGCGCTCAATAGAATGGACGAAAAGGCTGGACGCAAACCCAGCAAGACTTCAGACAGCTCAAGTTCTACGCCAATCATGCCGTCGCCTCTTGGACTAGGAAACAGCGATGCCAGTAGCCATTACAGCGTTCAAGCACCACAAATGCCCCTTCCAAATTTCCCTCTCCCCCCACTACCCAACAACGGATGGCCCGGCAGAACATCTTCTACTAGTCAGCAACCGGAATCGTTGGGAGATAGAACATCTGCTAGAGATGCTTCCCTACTCCTGGGCTCAAACCTTCAGCGATATAATACGAATAGTGTTCATACTCCCATGAGTCCACAAACCGTCAATTCGCATGATTCGGGCGAGAGATCTTATACAGATCTAATCAATTCCTTCGATAACCATCATATGAACCATCACATTGATGATGCCCGATCGCATACCGAGACTATTGAATCTTGCAGTCTCATCAAGGATGTCGATGGAATGATAATAAATCCTTCTCAGGCAATCCGACTAAAGGCAGATCCCGACAACATGCCACGTTGGAGTCCTCGAGGTAGTGCGGGCTCGAATACTGGACCTATGAAGGCAGCTTTGATTTCTGCTATTCGCGACAAAAACCACAAAGCCGTAGAGAAGTTATTGGATGGCGGTGTACCAGCAAACACAGGGTCAGAAGTCAATGCCCTTAAAGAGGCAATTCTGGCTCATGATGCAGAGAGTGTACGATTACTACTAACTTTTGGCGCCAACCCAAACGAACATGATAGAGATGGAATTACACCTTTAAGAGCATCTGTTGATAAATCCTTCCTGGCTGGAGCTACCACACTTCTGAAATACGGAGCCGATCCTAATCTTGTTGCCGGTATCGACATGGAATCACCTCTTACTGTATCAGTTATGCAGAACATGGTTGGCTTCTCACATCTTTTCTTGATTTATAATGGCGATGCCAATCTCTCTACCTCGAATGGTAATACGCTCCTTATCGCTTCTATCAACAAGAAGACGTCTAAAAAATTCATGGAATTACTACTCAAATACGGCGCAAACCCCAATGCTAAAAGTAAGGAGGGAAAGACCGCTCTATTTGAAGCCATTACATGTGGAAGAGCCGACATCGTCTCCATATTGTTAGAAAATGGAGCAGATCCCAATCTCCCAGGACCGAAACACATGCTCTGGCCTGCAACCTACCAAACCGCTTGTCTCCAATATCTCCTTACACACGGAGCAGATCCCAAAAAATGCCCAGGAATCATGGAATTGGCGACCAGTATTAATAATATCGAATCAGTCCGTACTCTCCTTACACATGGCGTTGATCCCAATGCCAAGAAAGATGGTGTGTACACTCCATTATGTACATCAATCCGAGACGACCGACCAGATATCTTCCAGCTCCTCCTCAGCAACAAAGCCGATCCTAACACCATGGCCAGTGAATACCCGGCTTGGAAATGTGTTACCCATAACCGAATCCATTTTCTCCCCGCCTTGGTGAGTGCCGGAGCAGATATTCACAATCCCAAAGGTATTGCCGAAATGGCAGTAAGTTGCAATAACATGGAAGCACTCAATTGGCTTCTCGACCAAGGCGTAAACCCCAACGACAAGTCCGCAAAAGGAATGTCACCACTCACAACCGCTATCCGCGAAGAACGTCTCGAAATGATTGATTTCCTCCTATTACGTGGAGCAGACGTCAATGTTCGAGGTCAAGACTGGCCTGTTTGCATGGCAGTTCGCAGTCCTCAAATCCTCAAACGCATTCTATCTGTGATGCCGGAACCTCGTGCTTACAAAGGAGTCCTGGAAATGGCAGTTCATGCAAATCAATTAGAATCCGTCAAGTTACTTCTTGCAGCTGGTGTATCAGTTGAAGACAAAAACGGCGGAGTCTTTTCGCCTCTCACAACAGCCATCCGCGAAGATCGCATTGAAATCGTCAAATACCTTCTCAATGAAGCGGGTGCAGATATCAATGCTCCTGGTGAGCATTTACCTATCGTCAAAGCACTTCGTCGTTATCAGGGAGGCGAGACAGACATGATTGAATTGTTATTAGATCACGGTGCAGATCCGAATAAAATCTACCGAGGCTGGAACGCTATTATGCAAGCTATTGAGAATGGTGATGCCGAAATTCTGAAGCTGGTAGCGGGAAAAGCGGGAGTTAATTTAGAGACAAAGGATGAGATGGGGAGAACGGTCAGCGATGTCGCAGCTAGCAGGGGGTGGAATGAGGCGGTTACTATTTTGCACGATAACATGTCTTTGTGAGATTAAGACAGAGATTCAAATGGGAAACAGGGATTTTTGGATATTTTCCCAATAGCCGGGCGTTTGGAATCAGAAATACCTGGCATTGTTTTGCATGGCTGGAAAGGTTAGGGGTAGATGGAGCATTCATTTGTACATGGATTATTTTGTGATTATTCTTTTGGCTACGATGATTACCCCTTTTCGCTATATATCAATCTATATTCATTTCTAATATCTTAAGATCTTATATTTTGATGTTGACTTTTTTTTAATATATTTTACTTTCATCTATTTATCTAACCGTCATACTACAAATCCATGTCGAAACCCAAAACCCCATCTTCTTGCAATGACACCCAACATATATTAAAATCTCCACTTCTCACATTCGCATACGAGGCATACCAACAAACAGAAATTGATCGACCATAATTAAGATTGATTTTCCGATCATCGTTAATCCATCCACGCACATCATCCACATCATCCACTTCACCTCCGAAACCTTAGACGTCTTGCTCGCCGAGCTCGCCTCTGGGTTATCACTCCTGGCAGGGATTTTCTGGCCAATTCACCAAAACCCCGGATCAACCGAAGGAAAATCCATCCCTCTAGCGATGTGATGGATCCACAAAGAAGGCCTAGGCTTTTCTAGAATTTCGGAGCCCTGTGAGGTGAGGGGTGTTGGCACGGTTAGTTGGTTCCTGTCACTTTGCATACCCACTTGACGGAGTGTTTAGCAGTTTTGGGGGGTTTTCGGAGGATAGATTAAGAAGGGAAATTTTACTCGAGAATTTTTTTTTTCTCTCTATGGTTATTTGCGAGATGGGAATTGGTTAGTTAGATGGTTTGGTGGTTGGTTGGTTAATTGGTTGGTATTTGGTTGGTTGGATGCCGGAAATTCCCGCTCTTAGTGGTCTCGTATTGTGAATTTGTGTTTGAAACGCTATGTAACGCCACAGTGCTAAATTATGTTCGTGCTTGCTTTTGACGTGAATAATGCACGTAGCACGTGGCGAGTGAACAAACGTGTGGGGTGCATTCGATGGGGGGTGCAGAGTGGGATGGGTGTCGGCACTTAAAAATAACGGCAATATTCCGAGGTTTTTGGCTGGTGATTTGAGTTTAGGTTCTTGAAATTGGAGGGAAGTGATGATGGGAAGACAGGTTAATGAGTTTGTTGTTTCCTATGGATTAAAATTTGGAGGGAAGTAGTACTTTGTGAGTGAGCAGAAAGATGAAGATGAGTGTACCGGTTTGTCTTCAATAGATTTTAAGCGATGCAAGCAAGTGCATGTATCACTATCAACCAATCTTTCATTATGAAATTCAAGGCTCTAGTGCGAAAGTGTCTTATCTACATGCAATTTGGGTAGTTTCAAAATAGTCAAGCACATACATGTACTATCAAGTGAGGTCGTATCCATGACTGTTATCAGGACAAAAGTCAAATTCTTAATCTGATCTCTTGGGGTAAGACGCAACTGCGTCAGTGCGAGTTGCATGGACGAAAAGCGACACACGCCAGTGGGTGGTGCATGGACATCTTCGATATTTCCCGCCTTCCAAATATCTTAATATGTCAAACTCCAATTGATTGATGTCAAGATTTATGATTTTATTGTTTGTTCTGGAATGTTCCATCACACGAGATCGTAAAGCACTCCAATAAGCAACTAAAAGAGATCTCTAAATTCAAATTTATTAGTGTCCCTCCAGTCTGTGCACTCTTAACCCAATGCATCGATATAGTGCCATGGCTGGCATGTGAAGCTTTTTGACTACCGGCTAGTCTGCATGTCTGCATTCCAAATACAGTAGCGGGATCTTCGTTCTAATCCGGCTCCGATGAACTCTATCTTGCATTCTATTCTTGTCTAACTTACTATGCCTCTCGTCGATGAGAGTTGAATGGTTGATCAGGAGAAGAGACTAGGTCGTCTCGTACATATGGTTTCTCAGATATACGTACACCAAGATTCTGGGTGACGAAGAGTTCAAGCGACAAATTTAAAGAGTACTTTTTTTCATGAGTACGGGATAGTATAGAGGATTATTTTCTAGAAAATGCGAAAGATTGAGAAGGCTGATCAAACGCAGATATGGCGCTTGCGAGCAAAGCAATTGATGAATTATTTTCTGAATTAGACATGTATCCGATTTGAAGCGAAATCCCGTGTCATCCTGTTATACTTTGACTCTCGGGATGTGTTGCCAATATCAGCAGAACAAACAATAGCAAGATATAATATATACAATAGGATGACAAACAAGAGGGGTTTCTTATTAGAGCTGAGTCTTTTAGTAGCCTAACTTGTCTACGTATGTGCATTTGAAAGAGATCCAAGATAGAAATCAAAGACCATCTTAACTTTCCCCAACCTGAGAAAATGAATAGCAACACACACGACAGAGATATGAACTAGGGCACCAACAACACAGCTCAACACACAACAAAACTACTTCACCAACCAAGTCACCTGCATAACATCATTCCACCAACTTGATATAACCCTCGAGCTCATGTTGGCCAGGTACAAATAGAAAGGTATAGGTAAGGTATTGTGATGTTTGCTTCTCCGTAGTCGCGTCTCACACTGACCACTGCCAAACCGTCATGAGACTGAGGAAGTACCAGTGTAAATACTGCTTGATAGGAAGAATGGGTGGCAAAGAGATGGCTCGGGTGGTATCGATCATGGCCGTCTATACTGTGAGCTGGATATTGAGTGCAATTATGACTGAAGGTACTATGGCGATCAACATCATTGACAGGTGAGATGGTGGAAGAGATATCTTTCTGTCATTAAGCTACTACGGCTGACTAGTAAATTAGATTTCGTGTCAGAGCTGGCGTGTAGTTTATCATGCCACAAGTCGTAATAATAAATGAATTGGTAAATACTCTACACTTCTATACATAAATGTCAAGTAAGTCTCGGCATAATCGTCGCTGAAATGTATATGGCAGATATCCAAGGAAATTAGACTTGAATATCATAGATTCCCAGTTTCCAAAACCCATTTGAGAGCGCGTAGATGCTGTAATTATTTTTCAATTATGCAACTCAACTCAATCCACGATTTCGTTACAGTCCCCAAGTCACTTTTACACATTCAGACAAGCCCAACAACAATCCTCCAATAAAAATCAAACAAGCCATCCTGTCCATCATTTCAACAGCTCACAGTCTATCTCACAAAGTCCAGAACAAACCCCCCTAAAATCTCTACCCCCAAAACACTTCTCGCTTCGTGAACCAGTAGAATAAATCATGGCTTCCCACCCCTTTTAATCCCTCAAAGCCCTCAGAAAATAACAATACAATGATTCAACTTCTCGATCTACCACATCAAAAAATCAGTCTTCTCAGCCTGGGAAGATTCGCTGTACTTCCAGATGCGCCGTGTTCTTGACCACGACGAAGGAATTCGTGAAGAAAGATTGTGGTTGTGTTGCTTCTATGGGGTAATCCTGTTCTGGGCATGCTTTTGGAAGGTTTTTGGAGAGCCTTTTGTTTTCTTTCCTCTGAGAACCGGCAGGTTTTTCTGAACGTACGATTTTATATAGAATACCCTGGCTAATATCTCTTTCCGAAAAGTAATCGACGGGCTTGGACATGAAGGCCTTCGAGCCTACCACTTTTTGTTTTGGAAGCAATTATGAGCAGGAAGCTTTTGCTCGTAGTCATAATCATGATATTGAGAAATTGGGTGACTGCCCGATTCGAAATAAGCAGATTCACCTTGTGCAATCGAATCATCTATGGGGCTTGATTTAGATTTCTGCAAGATGCGTAGTAGAAACAAAGTTTTACCGAACAGCAATCACTTTGGTCTCACTCATGATTTCGGGCTGATCAACGCTTCTCGATGTAAATGTTAAGCCACTATATTATACGAGAGAAATCATCACTAGCGAGGTATTCTACAGAGCAGCATAATATGCTCTCTTCCGAGCAGCAACAGCTGAGATTTTCTTCTTCTTTTCAGCATTCCAAATTAGTGCAACTTAAATTTCTTCATTTTTGTTGAACTATACTTCTTTGAGAACTTAGTCGCCATCTACTGTCATTGAGAATTTCGTCTCATCTTCCGCAATAGCTGAGTCAAAAGCCAATCTTCTATCTATGATACAATCGACAGTCTTTGGTGGCATGAATCTGGTAGTTCACGCCTTCTCACTCCACAATCTTAATTCAAAAGTGAGAGGTGTGCAAGCGGTCTCTGCTTTTGAATTTCATCTGCAACTTGGATCTCTGGTCTTTGAATTGGATAACAGTTGACAAGATGTTTCGCATAGCGAAAAATACACTCATCCGAACGAAGAAGAACCTGTGCGAATGGTGTTAGAATTCTCATGACTAATATCGACACCAGAGCTCTTGATGTGTGCCCCTACTGCTCCAAGCCCAACAGTTCTGATAGTAACCATTTTGTATCCACAATCAATCTGCCGCTGGACTTGAAGGGCTCACTGGGAAGAAACTAACTTCCCCGTTGTTTGTATTGATTTGAGGGTCAGATACCATCGAGTAGATATGCTGCCATCAGCCTCGTCATGTATGTGCTGTGCCAGAATATTCATTTCGACAACTTATTACCCGATAAAGGGTCGAAGAGTACTGCTTTTGATAGATTTGGAAACTGCATTCCGCGATGAAACGAAACAGGTTCGCGGAAAGGAGTGTTTAGATTCGGAAGTGAGTACAAGAAAGAATACAAGATCAAATTTATTGTTTCCGGACCATGCGTCAAATTGCCCTCTTGAAAGTTTTTATACAATGCAGAAGTTCTTAATCGAAGCAGATAATACCAAGGGGCTGATTCTACACATTTCACTTACATTGGCCAGTGCCCTGGAGGGTGAGGCTGACATTCCTTGAATTTGAGATTGTCTTTGGTGTCGCTTGATACCCCTTTTCATGGTTTTTGATGTCATTTCCAATGTTGTGATTAGCATCTCAAACTTCTGGAACATCCAATGCCTTGAACGACTTCTAGTATTTATAATCATAGTTACTCAAGTCCCCTTCACTCAGCTCCTCATAAGCAACCATTTACATCCATTTCAGCACACGCAAGGCTTCGAGGGTTGAAGACAAGGTCGAATTAGGCGGCTAGTCTATATTAATAGTGGTATTTCAGTGAGACTGAATACTCGTGATGCCGAAAAGTTCAGAATTTGAGTAACTTGTATAAAATTCAATATCGTAAAAAATGTTTCGTCATGTTCAACCATAAAATTGTGGATTTGAGAACACATTGGGGGTTCATCGGTTTCGAGGTCTGTTTTGAGAGAAAGTTGATTGCACAGCCACACTCGAGCCAAGATTTCTCACCACTATACAGAAAAATACGTCATTGTGGCTCTTGCTGCTCCCTACCTTCCAGTACAGGACAGGCTCTACTCACATAAACAACAAGTAAATTACAAAGTGATGAATATTCCAGCCTGATATCATCTTCATTTAACTCGATATTTTTTCCAAGGAAGGAACAATGTTCTACAAAAACATCATCAGCACAACTCAGATTCCCTAACAAATACCATACCTCCTTTCAATCTTCGAACCAAACAAACTATCACGAAGCACACGCAAAATCGCCATCCATACTCAAAAATGGCCTCACTCCTTCGTCAAATTGTCGCAGGTCCGCGTTCTCGTCACCCAGAAGCAGGACTGGATCTCTGCTACGTAACACCCAATATAATTGCGACGTCTGGACCCAGTGGCACATATCCGCAACGAGCATATCGCAATCCGCTAGATCAACTCGTTACATTCCTCGATTATAAACATGGGAAAGAGGGATGGATGATATGGGAATTTAGGGCCGAGGGGACTGGATATCCGGACGAGGAGGTGAGAGGAAGAGTAAGACATTGGCCGTGGCCAGATCATCATCCGCCGCCTTTCAAGTTGGTTCCGGGGATTGTAGGAGGAATGAGAAATTGGTTGGAGGGGGCGGGAGATGGTGAGGGAAAGGATGAGAAGAAAGAAGGGGGAAGGGTGGTGGTTGTGCATTGTAAGGCTGGGAAAGGGAGAAGCGGCACAATGGCTTGTAGTTATTTGATTGCGGAGTGTGGATGGAAGGCATCTGAGGCACTTGCGCGATTCACAGAGAGAAGAATGAGACCGGGATTTGGACAGGGAGTTTCAATACCAAGTCAATTGAGATGGATCGGTTATGTGGATCGATGGACACAATCTGGAAAACATTATGTTGATCGACAAATTGAGATTATGGAGGTACATGTTTGGGGATTGAGAGATGGTGTGAAAGTCCAAGTCGAAGGGTATGTTGATGAAGGCAAAACAATCAAATTATTCCACGTCTTTACAAAGAAAGAAAGAGTGGTGGTAGAAGGAAATACACCCGGTAGTGGGGGAATCAAAAATATGATATCCGACATGGCAGGATTTGGAAACCAAGATAAAATCGCAACATCCAAAAGCGCAGATCGAATTGAGGAACCCAAAAATCCAAAGCCAACCCCACGAGCTACAGAACCCAATCAAAGCGAATCAGAAACGGATTCAGAAACTGGGGGAGGAGCAGTCATTTTCAAACCTTCTACAAGAGTTATTCTTCCTACTAGCGATGTCAATATCGATTTTGAACGCAGAAATAAGGCTTCCATGGGTTGGACGATGGTTACAGCTGTTGCTCACGTATGGTTCAATGCATATTTCGAAGGTAATGGGCCTGAAAAAAGTGGTAACCCCGATGAAAATGGTATCTTCGAAATCGAATGGGATAAAATGGATGGAATAAAAGGTTCTTCTCGTAAAGGTACAAGAGCCTTCGATAAACTCGCCGTAATTTGGAAAGTCTATGATCCCGAACCTGGCCGGGGTAGAAGAGAAAGTGTCATTGAAGAACCTGGTCGAAATTCCCCAGTCCCCGAAGTCCAAGCCGCGGATTGGAAGGGAGAGAATGAAGTTTCTCCTACCAATGGAAATAGAGATTTAGGACTTCGAACAGAAAGCCCAGCGAGCGCGGAAGTCAGTAAGGCGAGTAGTGTGAATGAGGCTGAGAAAGAAAAAGAAGAAGAGAGGAGAGAGGAAGAGGGATTGAGAGTCTCGAGTCCAACGGGAGAAGAGGATTTGCAGTTGGATATCACAAGTTTACCGAAACCGCAGGGAGGTGCGCCGGTGCCGGATTTAGAACAGATTAATAAGGGACTCGATACGGCGACGTCGACGACGGTTAATCATGAGGCGAGGCAGTGAGTGCAATTTTCGAAACGAGGATGTGTTGAGGGAGGAGAAGTTACTGACGTTGGGATATAGAGATGTAGGGAATCAGAATGGGAGTGAAGATGGAAAGAAGGGGGTAGATGAAATAAATGATATCCCAAATGCACCACACGTATCAACTATCTCGACAGCGGATTTACCGGGTGGTGTGCCGGAGGATCAGATGAAGAATGCAAAGGGTCATAAGTTGGGACATTTGCAGAGTGTGAATAGGACTATTAATTCATAGGTTTGGGGGGTTGCGCGTGTGGGATAGAGTGGGAGAAGATTTACAGTGGATATTTTCGAGGGTTTGCTGGAGAGGTTGGTTCATTTTTGAGAAAGGTTGAAGGAGAGGTATTATTTAAAGAGACAGAGCAGGACAGAGCAGATCAGAACAGACCAGAGTATTTTTTTTATTTTAGAAAAACATAGATACCATTGCATGATACCTACCTAGTACCTATATATCGAACTTTACTCTGACGTTGCTCTTGCTTTTGATGGATAGAAAATACAATCGAGAGGAATTATGATTTTATATATCTATCCTACCCGTACTATAATTAATATAATTTCTTTCATGGCACTTTTGTGTATGTTAATGTTAATGTTATTGTTATGATATATATATATGATATGATATGATATAAAATAAAATGGTATAATTGATAGAATAACGGTGAATACAAATGAAATATAGAAGTTTAAGGTTTATGAGTACAGGAGGGGGTAGTAGGTAGTGATAGTGATAGTGATTGCGAATGCGAATGCGAATGCGGTTGCGCAGTATGGGGTGTGGTGTGTTGGGTATGTTGGGTATGTGTGGTATGTGTGGTATGACACTTTTCTCCTTCTTCTTTATACTTTTCTTTCTCTTTCTCTCTATTTTCAAACCCCGAGATCTAAAACGGTTCAGATGAAGCAAGCCAATTCAGACCAGACCAACCAATCCACACCAGACCAACCACACCACACCAGACCAACCAATCCACACCCTCTAAACACAACCTCTAAACCTTATCCCCCAAAACATCACTCACACTCCCACTCGCCGAATGATTCGGACTATACGTGCTACTGCCAGGCGTATATCTAAATCCATCCGCCACACTTCCACTCTCCTCACTCCCATCATTATCTTCATACGCTGGCAATACCTCATCCACATGCTCATGCTCATGCTCATCATCCAGACCAATTCCAATCCCACCTCCATGCATATGATACCCATCAAAACGAAGAATCTGATCTCCAGATGCGCTTTGCTGATGAGCGTGAGCAGGAATAGAAGTAGAAATATAATGCGCGGGCGCAGAAGAAAAAATTCGTCCTTCTTCCGCTGCTACCATGTCACTCACGACATTTGCCGCATTGCGGAAGGAGGAGAGATCTTGGCGGATGGAGAATTCGGAGGGGGTGTTTTCGCTTTCGCTTTCGCTTTCGCTTTCACAGTCGGAATCGGAATCGGAATCGGAATTGGAGTCGTCGGAGAGTAAACGATCTTTTTCTTCGAAATCTTCTTCTTGACCTAGGAGGCGGTTCCAGCAGCTTCTGAAACTGGCGTGGCGGCGATGGCGGGTAGAGTGGGAATTGGAATTGGAATTGCGGGCGCGGGTGCGGCGGTAGAGGGTGATGAGGAGGAGGGAGAGGAGAAAACCGATGATGGCGAATTTGAAGATGTGGAGGGGGAAGTGGGGTGGGCCGTGGGGTGGGGGGCCGGAGAAGTACTCGGGTTCGGAGTGGGGTGGTGGTGGTGGAGGGTGAGAGCTTGGGGGGCCGGGGTGGAAGGGGGATTCTTGGTTCTCGTGAGGACCGCTGTGAGGTGGGCCGTGGTGGGATTCTTCGTCGTGTGGGTGATGTGGTCCGTCGTGTTCAGGTCCATCGAATGGTCCTTCATGTGGATGTTCACCATGATGATGTTCTTCAGGACTATCGAAATCTGGGCCATCAAATGATGGTGGGCCTTGCTCATGATGTGGTTTAGTATGTTTTCCATGAGGTCCTTCGAATTCATCTTCAAAGTTGTCATGGCCTCTGTGAGGTCTTTCTAATTCTTCTGATTCATCTCCATGATGTCTGGGTCGTCCTTCCCAAGGTTCATGTTCCTCTTCATCATCATGGAAAGGACGCATTTCATGGTGTCTTCCGTGTTCGAATCCATGAGGACCGAATTCATGTGGAGGAGGTCCATGGGGAGGTTCGTGTGGTGGTCCATGTGGTCCATCATGATGAGGACCATGAGGATGAAAATCAAAAGGGGGAGGATAATGACAAATTGGAAGAATATGGTGTCGATGAGGAGGGAAGTGCGGACCGGTATGGTTTCCGGATGTGTGATTATCTGGTTTCCCATGGAATCCTTTACCGTGTTTCTTATCTTTCTTTGAGTGTGGTTCGCGATGATGATCGAATGATTCTTCATCAAACTCATCACCAGCAATTCTGCCGTAGAATTTACGAGCCTTCTCGCTAATAACTCCAGCGACGCATCGAAGACTATCGCAATCTCTGATTCTGTCATCAAGATTATGATGTCCTCGAGCGTGTTTTGAGATGTGATGTTTCTTTTTATGGATGAGATACTTCAACTCTTTCATTTGAGCTTTCATGTATCTAAGCTCAGCCAATTCTTTGTGAATGTTGAACTCTTTGTGGCCCATGTGGTGTTTATGCTCTCTCTCTGGACCGTTACCCATAGGGTGCCTGTGTTCTCCTTCAGGGTCCTCGCTCATATGATGTTTATGTTCCTCTTCAGATCCCTTGTCCATATGGTGCTTATATTCTCCCTCTGGACCCTTTCCATTATGATGTTGCTTATTTGATGATGAGTGATGCTCGATAACTTGATCTTCTTCCGAGGAAATTGTTTCGATATTCATAATCTCTGTCTCTTCAGTCTGTCTGAACAAAACAGAGAATCCTGAACTCTCAATTGCCTTTCCATCAACAAAATCAATCATAAACTTCAGAAGTTGCCCACGTGTTTTACCATCGATAACGATACAATCGAAAGACCATGATCCCACTACGATTTTATTTGTTGATGTCGAAATTGAACCTTTTCCAGATGAGATTGAAGTTTCCGAATCGAATGTTTGTGAAAGAGGTTGACCATCGATTAAAACATTTCCGAAGCCGCATGCTTCTGTAGAATGAAGGATATCAACTCTAAGGCCTAGAGGGGAGACATCAGCTGATGAGGAATCATGTCCAAGATCAAGTCGAACGAATCCCATGGTATAAGCTTCTGAGGTAAAAATTAGTTTTGATAGATGTGAGATCGTAACTCGGATATAAACTTACCAGTAGTATCAACATTATTCTTTTCGAACTCGACATCAATGTCTTGTTCTGGAGTTGGTGGTAAAACAAACGCCGACACTATGGCCGGCGCAAGTAAGAATGCCTTCAAAAGGCTACGCATAATGATAGGAGAGCACAGAAGTAAGAGGTAGAGTGAAATAACAGTGAAATATAATGATAAATAATAATAAATAAAGAGATATTATGCAATAGCACAATATCGAGATATAATATCAATTGTATGGGATACCTACTGTACGGTTTCTACCAATACAATATAACCGAACAATTAGACAAAAGATCGAAGACAAGATCAAACACAAAATTGACCAAAAAACAGAGAAAGCATTAAGAATTAAAAGAAAAGAAATAAAAAAAAATCATCAATAATAATATAACGATAAAGGGTTTATTATTTTCATCTTCCCCCACTGCCTTACGAATCCCTTCACGATTGCGCAGTCATGATTAACAGAAACTAACCAAAACGATATTACGCGTCGTCAGCATCAAAGCGGTTATCACGGCGTAAGAGAGTAAGAGGGCTGAATGGGTGTATAGGATATATGTTGGATAGCAAATAGGAAATGAGAAATGTTTGCGTGCGAGGAAAGACATTTATTCATGTTGATCGGAGACGACGACTTTGATATAATTTTATACTCACTAGATACCTAGACATCAAAACATGTTTTGAGTGATGTGTGATATTTTGATATTTTGATATTTGGTGATAAGCGGGCGGGCAGACCTTTCGGACATTTCCATTGGCAGAGTCGGATTTCTGTCGGTACCGAAGATTGATAATGTTG
This sequence comes from Botrytis tulipae, assembly GCA_004786125.1. NCBI lineage: Eukaryota > Fungi > Ascomycota > Leotiomycetes > Helotiales > Sclerotiniaceae > Botrytis > Botrytis tulipae. Next base: position 57,424 of record PQXH01000100.1, read on the forward strand.
CCTGAGTTTCAAGGCTACTATTTGTTTTGCCTCAATTCTGGCCTGGCTCGTGGTACCATTTTGCCTAGCTGGTCAATCTCGAGATCCGTCATAATTCGATACGGTAACCTAAACGTCTCAATTATTCCTTGAATATCAAATCCACTCTAAAGCTGAGCGCATACCAAACAACATTATATCATCTATCTCTTCGTCTCCAAAATGGTTGTATGTACTCCCTTAAAATGATATCTACATTTCCACCTTTCCTACAAGCTGCATCACTTGTGCGCATACAGTCTGCGATACTAATCTCTTTTGCTATAGCTCCCCTTAGGTCTACTCACGGCCGCACAAGGTCACCCAATGCTGGTTGAGCTTAAGGATGGCGAAACTCTGAACGGCCATTTGGTATCATGCGATACGTGGATGAATTTGACTTTAAAGGAGGTGGTTCAAACGAGTCCGGTATGCAAGATTCTGTCGAGGGCGGAGCTGGGGCCTTGGGTTGGAATGCGCTGAAGCTAATACTTCGAATTTCAGGATGGCGATAAATTTACAAGGTTACCAGAAATATATGTTAAAGGAAACAATGTACGTTTTTGTTGGCGAAAGTCGGATGTGGGTTAAAGAAGCTATATCCTAATGCGTTTTGCAGATCAAATATCTACGAATGCCGGATGAAATTATCGATTTAGTAAAGGATCAACAACAAGGACAACAAAACAACTACAGAGGTCGCGGAGGTAATAGGGGCGACAGAGGTGGTGATAGAGGTCGTGGTGGTAGAGGTGGAAGAGGAAGAGGAAGAGGAGGGAGAGGAGCTTGAAACATTGAGGATTGGAGTAATGAGCTGAAATTGGACTCGAAGAAGCTACATAATGGCACGTATAATATACACAAAGTGCAGAGGGGCGGCTACATTCTTCTTTATGAACATCGAAGGATTTCGATATATGCGGCAGATTTGCCTTGAAATGATGCAGGCAGGTATACTGGGCATATGATAGGTTCAAATTGGATGTGAGAAATCGTTGAGGCACATATACATATGTCTCAGCAGAGTCTCAGCAGAGTCTCAAACCATCACATATTTCGAGATCATAGCCCACGACAACAAAAACAACAATTTCCCCCCATGCTTTCCTCTTGAACGTCCTTCATGGCAAATTAAAATTACCCCTGTCGTTCGTATGAATCCCGCCCAACGAATCGCGGGGATCATATCCTCCCCTCTGTTCCCACGTGATTCTATAACATTTCCGCCGCGCCTAGAAATGTTTACGCGAACCTTGAAAATAAAAATTATAGATCAACTCAATGACGACCACAAAAATTCCAATTGATGGACTGTGGCGATGTCTCTGTCCTTCTATAGATACATTTATTTTCGCGCGTTCTAATACCTTGAATCAACTACCCAGAAAGTTCTTAAATCGTTCTTTGGTTAAGAATAAAAAGATCCCAACATGTTTAAAACGTCGATCCTTTCATACCACTACCACGACTTCACTGCCTGTGTTAAATGGACAATATACTCCGAGATCGCGAAACGGTAGAGAGAAGCCGAACATACCGAAACCTCTTAATTTGGAACAACTGAGTAACGATGAGATTCATGAACGATTGAGAGAATTGAAGACGGAAGAGGGGGCATATACACAAGTCGCAGGAGTGGTGGAATATCTGGTGAAGGACAGGCAGGAAAAGCCTGCGCTGATACATTATGATGCATTGATTGCAGCTAATGCGGATCCTGAAAATGGAAGTGTAGAGGTTGTGAGGACTTTGTTGGAAGAGATGAAGGGGTTGGGAATTGGTGCCGATTCGGGACTTTATCATACGGTTCTACAAGTATGTATACTTTATGATCTCTTTTGGAGTAAGATGGCTAATGATCCATGTTGAACAGGTACTTGCGATTCATCCAGATTATCTTTTACGCACTCAGATATTGGAAGAAATGAAGGAACGTTGGTATGGTTTATCTCCAACTGGATGGCATAATTTGGTCATTGGTCTACTTCGCGATCGTCAATATGAATTGGCTATGGACAAATTTGAACAAATGCAAGCAGATCGAATCGAAATTAAGCCATGGCTTTACGATATCTTCTTCTTTAGATTGTGTGAATTGGATGAGTTGGATGAAGCTTTAAGACTATTGAAGTCTCGATATGACCAACCAGTACTGGCTATGCATATGTATTATCACTTGTTGGATTCATTTGCTAGTTCATTTCATGTAAGCAAAATTTATACAATAGCTTTATTTCATCTATTGACTTTTGATGTAGTATGAAGGTACCAGTTATATCTGGAGACGTTTGGTTGAAACCTCGGAAATGAATCCTGCAGATGGAACCTGTACCGCAGTATTGAATTGTGCTGCTCGTCATGCAGACCCCAATTTAGCTACATCAGCCATTGGACTTCTTTCCAAACGTAGCACTGTTCTTGGAGTGCATCATTATGAGGCTCTTCTCGAAGCTTACGTCGGCATTGAAGATATCAAAACTTCGTTCCGCATTTTAAATATCATGACCAAAGCAGGTCTCACACCAGATGCAAGCTCCACAAGATCAATATATCTTTGGCTAACAAAATCATCATTCCATGCCCTTGAAGGATGGAAAATTCTTAAATCGTTAAAAGCGGATGGATACACGATTCCTATTGCCGCTGTAAATGTTGTTCTAGAAGGTGTCATCTTCACCAATAATATAAGTCACAGTCATGACTTGGCCATAGAATACTACAAAGAACTCCACAGAATATGCGACGCGGGTCCCAATATTGAAACGTTCAATACTCTTCTCCGAGGTCTAGGTGCTCATGGGAGAGGATCCAAATCTAAAGCCATGTTCCTCGCTTCGGAAATCCAAGCTTTGAATCTCAAACCTGATGAACTTACTTATGATCGACTCATTTTGATCTGTCTACATACCGAAAACGCGGATTATGAGGATTGTTTTAGGTATTTGGAGGAAATGATGTTGGTGGGGAAAGATAAGGTTGATGCGGCGGGGAGGAGAGGCTGGTGGATGAGACCGGGGACCGTGGTGGCGTTGGTAAAGAGGTGTGTGGAGAGTGGGGATGAGAGGGCCTGGCAGTTGATGGAGGACATGAGGGTGAGGGGTATGGTTAATGAGTATACGAGGTTGAAGGTTTGGACGGAATTGTATTGGCCGAAGGGGATGGGGAAGGTAAAGGGAGGAGGGGAAGTTTTGAGAGGGAGTGAGGCGGTGGTGGGGTAGTAGGATGTAGGATGTAGGAACTAGATTTGTTTTAAGGAGATGAGATGATGATTTGAGTAGATATGTATCACTGAAATCCTTACCATATGAATAATGAATGAATCTCCTCACACCAATGCTTTTCTTATCCTAACCTAATCTGATATCATACTTCCCCCTCGTTTTAATTTATCTCTCTAAACAATCCCAGTCAGTGCCCACTCCCTTCCTCTTGCCCCTTTAAAACTATATTATATTCTTATACCTCATATATTCTTTGATTCTGGTAAATGATGGTGTTCCAATCATTTGATTAATCTGGTTGATGGAGATATAGGGATTTGGGGATATAGGGATTTGGGGATATGGGGATATGGGGATAGGGGAGTGGAGTGAGATTGAGATTGAGATTGGATAGGGAAGGGGGTGAATATTTAGAAGTATAGATAGTTAATGGTGTGGGTGTATATAGAGTGGGGATGAGGATGGGGATGAGAGTATGGATTAGACATAGAAACACGATATCTAGATCTGGACTCTGAACTCTGGAGAGGGAAAGAGGGGGGGGGGGGGGGGGTTTGGTTGGGGAAAAATAAAAAGGGGGAAAAAAAGGGGG
>PQXH01000100.1:61264-156963 GCA_004786125.1 Botrytis tulipae
CACTACTTGGTGCCTCCTCGAAGTGGGGGGGGGGGGGTGGGGGGGGGGGGGGGGCGGGTTTCGTATTGGGAAATATATAAGTAGGTATAGAAAGGTGATGCGTTTGTGTGGGGGGAACACGGTATGGATGATACGAGCATGCTAATGATGTTGCAAGGAGAGTTTGGGTTTGGGGATGGGAGTGGGAGTGGGATTGCTGATTTCTTGGGGGGAGGAGAGGGGGAAGAGATTGTAAGGGAGTGATGATGATGATGATGGGTAGATGATTGGTGAGGAAGTATTGCTGTTTTGTACACATTCATGCTTTTCACTTACATTAATTTATAGGGAAGTTCGGTTTATTGATAGTAGTGATTATAGCAGTAATAATAACAATAACAATAACAACAGATGATACAACTCCTCTGATAGTTGACCGAAAAGAGGGGAGATGTGTATTCCTCGGGTTTATTATCGATGGTTACTAGGTTTGTAAACAGAATACTGGTTGGATTATCATAGGGTGGAGGAGGTGCGCTCAATGCTCCCCATCATTAACTCTAACTTCGTTTGCATTTTGTTCCTGGAGGAAGAAGAATAGAAGGAGGGGAAGGATTGTATAAATAGGCATTCATTGAAGACTTTGATATCCTAGGTAGTTTTAGTATTTCTTTAGGATTGGAATGTATGGAATTAAATTTCGAACATGATGATCTTTGTATATCTAGGATTTTGCGCTTATTGATATCTATATGATTCTTGTTTTAGTGAAAATCTGGTCATAGATTTTGTAGAAAGCTGTGGTGTATAGATAGATAGGTAGGGGGGTATATAAACCCCTATCGTTTTAACTTGGGAGAGCGTAAGAATAAGCAATGCATCGAAGGCATGGAGTATTGGGTTGAGATTTGTAACCTGGAGACTGCTGGATGGTTGATATGAGGGGTTTGGAGGCGGAAAGATAAGTGAGGGATGAGGTTTGAGGAGATGTAGAAGGATGAGGGTATGGGATGGGTGGGAATGATGAGAGTAGAGAATTCAGGGATTAATGACAATAAAGTTAAGAACAGTAGTAATATCACTTGAGGTGGGAGAATGATGGCGATTGGAAGGGGTAATTACTAGGTAAGCGATGAACAGCAATAAAATAACAACAGCAACATTTTCTCAACCCCTAATTTCACTAGCAACAAAAATCATAGACACAAATTTTTCATCTAATTTTTCGCGTCGAAGCAGGAAATAGCTACCTATCTCCCTGGGAATTCAGCAATGGTATGAACTATCCAATATCTACGAGACAGCGAATCTCGTTTCCAAAGTCCTTCAAACTTTTTAAATTTGCTTGCACGGAGTTTGTTGTGTTAAAGAGAGAGGTAGTGCGTGGTTATATACTGTTAGAGGGGGGATTGTATGTGATGGGATGTGATGGGATTTGGATATCAGATGGGATTCACTGAGTATGTCTTATTCCTCAAGTCTTTGAAAAAGAAAATCGTATCTATATAAATGTCATTTTTCTACGTTTGATGAAGCAGTAGATTTCGATATCATAATGGGTGCGATTCAGAAGGAGCGCAGAGGGAATCGAGGTGTAATCGTATAATCACATAGTTTGAAATATGTAGGTTCAATGATTCAGATAAAGTCTAACGTAGTGAGATGGAAAAATTTGGCGAGCACAGTGGAATAAGAATGGGAAGATGATAGTACAGATAAGTGTCCTCGCTATCGTTTTATTCTATGCTGTTTATTATTCTAACAAGATTAAAAATTTCAATAACAGTAAAAATATGCATAGTTTGTGAGATACATGGATTTTCGTCGCACTCCAGTGACATATCGAAGCAGTTCGATACAAGCATACTCACATCTCTATATCGAGATATAGGAACATCCATCGCTTTCTGTTATGCAACAGTCCAGCTCGACCGACTCTGTTGAAGCTTTCTTTCAGTCTTGACATCTATATCTCATCCTCTGATAGCAGAATTCGAGGCTTATATACTCAAAATTCATTCTCGAGATCAAAACCATGTAACAATACTTGAAATGTAATCACATCTCTCCCGTGATTTTAAGTTAAGTGGAGAATGTATGATCATGATCATGAACTGAAATATATGTTGAGAGGCTAGCTATATAAACCCGACTTCTAAACAAGAAGAGGAAGCTGTAAATTGAACACACTTACAACTGGCAATTGTGCCAGGATCTGGGATGATATTTTTGACTGACAAAGCTGTGAAGGGGTTGTTGCTTGGTCATGGATGGATGAGTTTATCTTGGTATTAAAGATGAATTGAGATGGGATTCTTGATTGGGGGGCAATGGGATATTGTAGTTTAATTCCTTTGACGATGATAGAGTATAGTTTTTGGATTGACAGTAGAAATGAGTATTGGCAATGAAAGAAATGGTCATTGCCATCAGAACAGCTTCTATCTGATCTAGATACCACATGGCCTGGAAACAGTGAAAGAGATGGTGCGAACCTAATCACCGAGCTCATCTGCTTCCATTTACCCATTCTAAGAACGTTGCACTGCGCGGCTTGTTAACATGATTCATATCTCACTGATGGAACTCAAGGGATTTATATACTCAGAAAAATCATGGCGTCTACAAGAAGCGAGGTTAATCATGCAAAGCGCAAATATCCGAATGTCACTACTTCATGATATCAAGATCTGAAAGTTTTGCTTCTTTTTCGAAAACAATCCTGAATCAATCCGAAAAATTCGTAAACTTTCGACGATCCGGCAAATGTGAAAGACTAGCACCTGATGTGCGGTCTTCCGAGGCAAATCGTAGTCTTCAGAATTGGCTGCTTTTGAGAAGTATTTGAGATGGGACATTAAGGTATGGCTTCAGTAATAGATTCAATTGAAGTTTCTTATTGTCATGTTCGAGATTATGATTTCTTGGATCGGTTAATGTCTCGGTTATGACAGCGAGAGTATATTTCGTTGGCAAAAAATACACCCGTGCTATTGTCCTACTAATATTTGCACATGACACAACTAACTTAGACTGCAGTATGTGACCCTTAGATCTCCAGCTTTTATCTGCCTCTTGATCCATGGTTCTCTCCATTGGAACACTATACACCATTGCTGTATTTTATCGAAGGAAATGAAGGTGGTTTTGTACCCTTAAAGTCCCTTTACTCAAGTAAAAATGGATGTATTATTTGTACTAAAATGTTTAGTGGGTACTACTTCTTTGATTTAATTACTGTATAGCGTCAACGACAATGACTTCGATTCTATATAAGATTAGCTGTTTGTATAGAAGACAACCTTCAAGTTGATAACAGTCTCTGAACAAGTAAGCAAACTCAGGGCTTAGAAATGGAATAGTATGGTGCGGTATAATAAAGATGTAACTGCGTGAGTTATTCATGTGGGGCTCTTGAGATGGAAGAGTACGATGTAGTAACCAAGTATGCAGTGAGAGATTAGACGACGACGATTGATTTTCGTTATCACGTTCGATTGAATAGATTGCTTCTCTTACCAACAATCATAGCAACTATTGATAGTAGAAATGGAATTCAGTGGACGAGAACTTCAAGTCGATTTGGAACATTTACTTTATCGATTGCGCAATTCTACGTAGGCCGATGATCAAAATTCCCTGGCAAAAATGGAATGCGTCCTAGCTGACTTACTGAAGATGTTGGCGTTTTTGTTTGCTATCTAGTAGAAAATCAGGGTGAGATTTATATACTCCAGCGGTTTTGTTTTGTGAAGAATTGGGTGTGGAGATTATCCGGGCTTCTTTGGACTACTTCGCGGCTAAGAGGGTACCCATTCCGGATCGGCTTTTATGGGGAAGAGTGATTCTTTTCGGCTCTCTATAAATTCATCACTCTGTCGTGCATGGAAATAGTGAGCCGAAAAGAAACTTGCTGCAAATATGGGTATGTCTGCATCCTAACCTATTGCAATCCGTTGCAGTGACGTAAGATTAAAAAATATGATGGAATTCAATCTCATAATATCTGTGTTTTTGTACAGTCATCTTGTGTAAAATCAAAATTTGTCATTGAGATCATTGTGCAATTTTTGTTGTCATTCCGAATGCGATGAGAACTTTCATTTTGGTAGTGAGTCGAAGTCTATTCACTGTTTATGCGAGACAGCATCCGAACGAAAATTAGTAAATTCTGGTGGTAATTACCATTGCTTTAATAACTACTATGCTGAAGCTCAATCATCACGGCGATGTGTCAAAGAAACTGCTGACAGGAAAGATCCTGTTCTGCAACTGGACGTTGTCTAGCTCGTAAATCTATTCCTCTTGGATTTGAGAAGAGGACGAAGTTGTTATATACTCGGAAACCTAGCTGAGAAGAGAGAAGAATCGAAAACAGACCAAAAATGGCGAAGTCTCTGAAACCATCGCCTGGCAAAGAGCTGAAGAGTTGTTTTTCTACTTGATCACAATATGTGCACAAACAACGCTTACTTCATTTTAATAATTCATGTATTGAGATTTGTTTGTGTAAGCACTGAGAAGCCTTAATTCGAACTAGAACCCAACTACACTGCCCCTTCTCATCGATGAATATGCATTCGTAGATACCCTATTTGCGACATTCTGGGTTCGGTACGCCAAAAGTGGCGCAGGATGTCTTCATCTAACATGAATACCGAACAAAAAACAAGGTCCCGATAATCGTGCATTCCTCGAAATATCCAAGAGGGACTTGGACATATGCGGCTAGATAAATGCCTGTCTCTCGCATATCTGAAAGTACGGAACTTTTCTAATTCTTGACAAATGTCTTTCCGACCTGCACGGATCTCCTCCCATTCTCTAAGCAATTCTACAGTTACCTCGAGAGTCTTCGGCTCCACTAGTATACCATTGCGATATAAGAATTTATAGCCAGGGACATTCTGGGGACCGAAATACCTTCGGAGGATCGAGGCTCGGGGTAGTAGCTCCCATGCTAATCTGTACCATGGTGCTGTGGGTAGTTCATGACTGGGATCGTTTAGTCTAGTCATATCCTTCTGAACTAATCTTGTCTCAATAAGATCAGGTAGATCATCAACGAGGTACTTGTCGGCTATTATTGCAAGGTCCATGAAGGGTTTTGAGTGAATCTGGAGTCCCTTGACGGTGAAAGTTACCGGTGCATCATGAGTGACATCGAATACCCAATACATGAGGATTGAGAAAGCTTCGGGATCGTCATCCGGTAGAGTACATGACTGTGTGCTTGTCTCAAGCCATCCGTGGTTAAACATGGCATCGAAGAAAGATACCTTTGAACATAGAGGATATTTAGGTACTATGAACTCCGTGGTGTTAGAGCCTTGTCCCACTTTGATGCTGACAGAATTTCCTTCGAGATCACTATCGTTTTGTTAGTAGATATTGCTAGTCCAGATATAATCGTAAAGGAAATTGGGGAAACATACTGGTCGCACTCTAGTTGATTCTTCGCTAGCTGCTGGTCAACGCTTTTCTGACAATCGATTGACTTTTTGCTTGATCGTAAGATCAGCTGTCTGAACATAGCTGGGCCTAATAGGTGTGCATTTTGTGTTCTATCTTTGGTATTCATTGTATAGTGTTTTCTGTAAGTTACCGAAGATCTTGAAGGTAAAAACGAGTCTGGTGGGACTGTGTGGTAAAGTCAATTGTTGGTGTGTAGAGCCTTAGTAGTTGTTTTGAATGAATTTTCCTTGAAAGAAAGACTGCTTGGTTTGTGGTTCCGTATGTATTTTCGATAAGAGTTGAGCGAGATGATGTCCAGAATTCCTTAATATAATAAAAGGGATAGCGATTATGTCATCATAGTACAGAGGTACAGGCTATGCGCAGGCAAAACGCTAGGGGATATTATGGGTGTATACCGGTAGAACTGACCGCAAAGGATATTTATCTCGGTCAAGTTTGCAGTACTATTTATTAGTGGCCGTATTGTCTTCCAAATTATCATTTGAAGACAGAGAATTCATTTGCCATAGTATAAACCATACCGGACAAGTGATAGTCCCTTCAGACAATAAGTACGGAATAATTACTCATGAAAACTATATATCATGAAATTCAATAGTATAGATGCCTCTGTCTTAGGTGAATTGAAGGCTTCACGAAAAGCGCTATGTAGGTACGTGTATATATATTCCCACATATTTGCTTGCTTTTGGTCATTAAAGACGAATATCTAGGCGAGAGGTACACACAACAATACTAGAATATCGTGTGCCAATGAAATGCAGCAGGTAAAACTACGGTCACTTGAAGTGAAGTGATTTCCGATGGAGGTCAAAGTCATCTGACAAGTCCCTAGTGGTTGCAAGCGTGACAAACGGCATTTCCATGACACCATGTGATTATGAGAACTATACTGTGTTTGGGAGCAAAATTGTTAGAAATGACGGTGAGCCGTACCTCCTCACAGTAGGATCGTCAGCTTTGGGTTACTGGATTCAACCGAATTTATAAAAGCGCTTGCTGAAATGCACTACCGCCATGCTGAGCCGTAAGACTTGGAAGAGTCCGCACCGTATCTCTTAATGTATATCTCTTAATTTAGTATATATGCATCTTTCATCATCGTCTTAGAAGCTCCTTTCTTGAAAATCTAATAATCTTTCTTCATAAGAAGCAAGACATTACTTGAAACCTCTAGTCCATATCGTTCGACACAAAGACTTCATACCTTTCAGTCCTTCACATACTTTTGGAGCATCATTTCAACCTGAACTAACATCGACTTTAAATTCTACTACAATAAACATTATGGACTCCCCACGCCCTATCAAGTTGGAGCCAGAGGAAATGGAGCCGGCATTCAAGAAAGTCAAGGCTAACGAGTACTGGATAGAGTAAGCACTCAAATATAAGTCAATGAGAAAGTTTGCTAACATTTTACAGCACAGTCGGCACCAGAATCGTGCGCCTTGAGGTCGGCACGGGCTTTGATCAAGTAGTCTTCAGCGTCCATAAGGCAATACTTTGCAAGAAAATCGCATTTTTTGATAAGATGTTCAATGGAAAGTTTTTGGAAGGCATAACTCATTGTGCCAAGATGCCCGAGGACAACATCGAAGCCTTCAAACTAATGCTTGCCTGGGTATACGGCGGAACCATCGAGCCAGGAATTGGTCTTACCTTTGCAGACGGTAATTCCGCCAGCACACCACTCTTGGAGCTGGTGATACTTGCGGAAAAATACGACGTCAACCCACTTGTTGATGCCACGATGGACTACCTGATCAATCTTCTCCGAGAGAAGAAGATAATCATTGGCGAGTCCCTGTGGGTGTATACGTACGAATATACACGCCGAACTTCGAAGCTTCGATTATTCTTCACAAGATTAGCCATCTACGCGATGCGCTTCAAAGATGGAGAATTCACTAGCAATCCAAAATTCTGGACTGTGAAGGCGATACACTCCATATTGTCGCAGAATCCAGAGATACTCATGGACTATCTCGCTTTGAGTCAAGGGGTAAAGCTCCAAGAAGATCCATTGATAGCACCACCTTGCGACTACCATCGCCATGCGGCTGACGAGGTATGCCCATATAAGCCGAGGACAACCGCCAACATTACCAAAGAGAGCGGTAATAGGCCGAGCGATCTGGATGACTGATTACATACACTTTGATGTAGGTAAATACACTGCGTTGCCAAAAAAAATGAGATTGCAAGACAACGAGTGTGGATGAGACTGTGCAAACTATTTTAAACAAATAGGTTATGTGACTGGGCTTCTGAGAGGAATTTTGATAGAGGTAATGGGCTTGAGGGTATAGAGCAAGGCACAATATAAGTGGGGTTTTAATGTGAATAAAAACTTGGGTATATGGAGTAGACGTTACAATCAAGAGTTGCTTCTACTGATGTCGGTTTCTTAATCCATCAATACAGACATGGTGCCACGTGATGTTTAAGATCTCATTCACTCGAAGCTTCCGCAGCTATTTGAAGCATGATATGAGTTGGAAAATATGACACTCGAACTCGACTACCTAGGTAGTAATAACAAGTTTTATGCTGGAATGTGCTTGGAATAGAATATCAAGGTGAATAAAAAGCTTGGTTCTAGGCATGAATTTGTTGAATCATCTTTACCCGAGACTTTTAGATACTCAAGATATAAAATGATACTTATGCGCCATTGAAGTGAATCGGAGAATTTGACACCAATAAAATTCGTTTGATAGCCTTCTCGGTCTTACTTTCTTCCTGGAAGGCTTCAGGCTCAAGGACAGTGCATAGAATGTAAACTTGACTTTCGATTTCCGATAGAAACCGTGAATACTGTGAACAATGAACTTCACTGTACCCGTTTAAAGATGCTGCGCCTGCCACAAAAGTATTTGTTTTCTTTATAGCCAAGTCACCTTCAAGTCGCAGCGGTCTTGTGTAACCAACTATCTATCTTGGCTAGCTACGCGAATAAAACGTTCTTCGTGTAAGTTAAACTCCCTTCTCGATCTTAGACTTCTTCCTATACATGAGCATATTCTAAATTCTAACTTTCGCGCCACCACAATAGCTATATTCCGGCTCTCAAGCTATTTTTTTCTACAAACTCAACGCAGTCATGACTTCCGGCGATATGTGGTCAGCTTCTGCCATCTCTGATTGGTGTACCGAAACTTCAACAACAAGCAATTTCAAAACTACCATGAGCGGAAGTGCCCATACTCGCCATATTTCAAGCGGTACCTACATGCCAGAAGTTGGAGCGCATCTATCTTCCAAGTACGTTCATTCATCTTAAAAAACAATCAGATGACTTTGCTGACATATTTTACAACAGAGAATTAGGTCCTATCATCTTGCAAATCGAAGTTGGCAGTGGTAAAGAGCCTGGAGGCACTATCACTTTCAAAGTCCATGCCAAACTTCTCTACGCCAAAATTCCAGTTCTCGAATATATGGTCGCCAATACCTTTGAAGATTTCCTAGACCCAGTCAAAGAAATTCCAGATGTTGTCCTCGCAAATGATGATCCCAAGGCCTTCAAATTACTCGTCGACTGGGTCTATACCAATAAGATCGATGGCGGTCTCAGTAGGATTGCAAGCATCGAGAACACAACCACACCCTCCAAGGGTTCCTTCAAAGGAATTTTCATGTCGATGAAGCTTCCAATCCTCGTAAAGCTCTGCATTCTTGCCGAAAAATACCATATCTCACGTCTTCAAGATGAATCGATTGACTTCCTCATCAAGTTCATGGTCGATACCAAGGCGAAAGCTAATCCTTCTTGTTGGTTGGAGGTCTACAAACACACTACTCCCAAGTCAAAGTTGAGACTTTTGATCTCCCGAATTGCGGTATGGCAAATGTCACAAGTTGGTGGATTGGATGGTGTTAGTGATATGGATCTGGAGTCGATCATTTCTCGTAGTGAGGAATTACGTTCTGACATATCAGCACTCACAGAGGATAACATGGGGGGTAGTCTGGCTGATCCGTTGTTGGCACCAGCTTGTGATTACTATAGCGATTAAGTTGGTAACGAATGATCTTGTTTACACATTCAAATACGCGGTGTTAGTTGAGACTCGAAAGATGGATGCACGCTTGAGCTATGGGTGATTTGGCTTTCAGGAATTAGTTTGATTCGCTGGGGTTGTGTTACTACGAGTTTATCAGGGCACCAAATCAGATTTCTTTGGTAGATCCAATGCGAAAGGTTCATGGACTTAGGATGGTAATCTAAATTATAGACCATATCTCAAATTGATCGCACCTTGTGATATGATGCTGAATATTGAAATCGCCATGTTAACGCCAATATTTAACCCGGAGACGTTCACTTTTTCACACATGATATAATACTTTCACTTTAAACCTTAAAATCTGAGGGGAACATGTTTCACATTCTACATGCTAAAAACCCAATACGTGATGGCTTCGCTGACATCAATCTGGGACACCCGGATCGAATTAATATCCATCATGGGAAAGCTTAACCCTCTTTTGATTGCGGCGCTCCTCACCGCTTTCGGAATCAGATGAGGTGAACTGAACACTCATACTGTCAGGCGATTTGCCGGATGAATCAATGCCAGAGTCTGCAGAGCTATCAAGCTCCGTTCTGGCATGCTTATTAACATTGTATTCATCGCTACCAGAGCTAGACGAGAGCAATCGATTGCCACAAGTGTGGTCGCCTCCGACTTTATCGTGAACAGGCTGAATGCTATCATCAACTTCGGTACGCTGGTGGTGATCATCGCTAGTGTTGTTTGCAGCAGTTGACGCTTCCTCAAATCGACGAATAGCTTCAGGGTCGATATCATCAAGAAGCTCTGGAATATCGGTGAGAAGCTTGGATACTTGCTCGCGATCCCACTTGAATTGATTGTCTTCTTTCATGGCTTCAGCCACAGATCCGGCACAGAAAAGTCGGAGTCTTGATACTGCAGGGGTCAGTTCGTATGCAAATCTGACATGCTTTGGCGTGAATCTTGACTCGTCGCGACTTTCATAAATCTCCTTAACGAGACAATCCATTGCTTCATCTTGTAAACTTTGTTGTTCGAAGGTGTATGCGATAGCAAATAGAGAGAAGAGCTCGGTGGTGCGGCATTTGTCCCTTTTCTGCTCTGAAATCGAAGCTCCATATAACCAGCGCTTTAAAAGCTTGTATCCAGCTGGATCAAGTGCAACATATCTCTCATAGAAATTCAATCGATGACAATTGAAGCGCTTTGCGAAAAAAGGAATCTTCTCTCTCAAACGTCGAACATGGATTACGAGTACGGTGTTTTTGGAGCCAATCTCGACACGAGCTGTTTCAATGCCATAATTTCTAAGCGAAGTTAGCTGATAGGCTTTCATAGTAGGTGATTGAATATATCATATGAGCTTTATGACCCAAGTGACAGTTACCACACACTGTAGCACGGGCTGTTGGGCAACTTGATTGATATAGTGGGGTTTTGCAATGGGAAATGAACTCACTCGTTATCTTTTTCAAACGCATTGTCTGTATCATCAGATGAGCTCGCTGATTCATTATCATCTCCATTGCTCGAAGAGACACTTTCAGACATATCAGATGTGCGTTCTTGAGATGAGGCTCGACGAAAATGAGGTGCATGAACCGATGATCTGGGAACGATCGGGGCCTCAGGTTTTATACCAGTGAGACCTTCGAGAGCAATTTGTTCCAATGAGTGTTTTTCATCGTCACAGCGGACGCATGGCGTGTCGTTATTGTCCATTATTGGCACTTCAATTGATCTCAAGTAAGCGATGGAAGTGAGAATCTGAATACATTAATCGTTATCAATGATGTAAATGTATCTATGGGAGTGGCTACATACCAGATGGTAAACTGTCCAAAAGTCAATAAAGGGTTAAACGAATGTGTACTTTCGAAGCTCTGTGTATATTTTTAAGATCGAGAGAAGAAGGGGATTGAAGTGTATATATATAACCGTGGGTTTTAAGCTTTCAAGAAACGGTGACTCCCCCCCTTTAGTACTCTCTTAGCTGCTGTCTAGCCTACACTAGATAAAGCAGCTCAAAATCTGGCCGAAGATCAAGGAAATAAATAAAAATGGATTTTAAAACAACTAATCATTATTATATCGACAAAGTTGTTCACCAAATAGATGTGCTTTTACTTTATATTTTGGCATAAAACAGTGATTCTCTGAACAAATTTCAGCAGCAATTCTCTTGGTTTTGCGGAATATGGCATCTTCATGAGGCTCGCTTAGCTTGATTTAACACTTGTGAAGATGCCCACTATAGAAGCTTCGTTTGACTTTCCTCTAAAGATATCTATGAGGTCGCAAGCGAATACTTAGCTTGTGTCTAGCTCTCAGTGTTCTGCGCCTACAATCGGCATTTCGACACAACCAGCACGTCGTACTCAAAGTATCTTTTCAGAAGAGGGACGATTTGCGGCGAGCATCATGTATACTTGTTTATTTCATAGGTTAGTAGATAGACGATGCCAAGCAGTGACTCAGATCTCCGCCGCTCAAACTCTCAATTCTCAACACGTGATTTAGCAAAAGATTTAGGGGGGTCGATCAAACCATTTGACTAGTGAACCAAGGTCGTCGCAGATGATCCATGATTTTCTCACGTGCATCTACTTCCAGTATCCACTGGTAGTATTGTTTCTACGTAATTCAGGCTCTTTATGATGATCTAGATCTCTGTGCCTGTCAAGATCTAACCTGAGCAATGACTCGAATCGCCAACTCTGACTTCCATTGCTGTGCGGTGCAAATTTTACATACAATAATCCACAGTCATCGATGCATTTCCTCAACAATTTTCTTGCATAGTCACATAACCTTAGTCCTAATCCATCTCTCATAAAATCTTCATCTCTGACCATGGCTTCCCACATCACTTCTTGCGGTTCGTCTACTCGTCCACTTCCCATCTCATAATGTCGGTCCCATATTTTCCTCTGTAATATACCTTTGTATTATAGAAATCTGACCTGTAAACCCAATATCCTGTATTTATGAAACCCCCAAATGATACCTTAAGCTACTTCCTTACTTGTTTCAGCATACCCCCACCCATGATTCTCCCACTCAACGACACTTCTCTTGCTTCCGTAATCTTGATCATTATATGCACAGTTTCTTTGAAGAATTTGCCAATCAATTTCTTCTCCTTGAACACATATAGTTATTTCAGATACGACAATTGTCTCCCATGTTCTATTACCATATGATTATTGGCGTTGGGAGACAGCCAAGAGAAGAGTAGATGGAAGGCGATAGGATGGTCGGAGAGGAGATGCACGATGAGAGTGCAGGTTTCGAAGGAGGGCGAGAACATGTGGGCAAAAAAGGTCAAGCGGCCGGATTGAGGAAAGAAAACACGGAGGCAGAGATGGAAACTCTGGAACTCTGGAAGTCGGGGAGACAGATGAAACCGAGAGGCGGCGACTGTCGTGGCAGGTTTCGATTCGAGTGCTTACAGCTCTGCAGAACCCATTAATATTCCAAGCTGAACGATACAAGACGAGACGTTCGAGAGAGAGCATGAAGGAAAGAAGAAAGACCTAGAATAACTCACTGTCCATATCATCTATTTCTAGATGCCGTCTCAAGAAGTTTTTCTCCTCATTAAGTTTTATAAATCTACCCCCAGTCCCATCATCGGAATGCTATTTCATTACCGCGACTGCCATTCTAAAGACCTATACCCATGCTCTTTCCCAAACCATATTTTACAAAAGTCAAATCATGTACTAAAGGACTCGGATACTAGTACATGGAATGAACTGAAGATCCTCAGTTTTTATGGTCAAACCCTGGTTAGAATTTTGTTAAGCTGTGTTAGATTTTGTGGTGGTTATTTGTCAGTACTCGTATCTCGTATGGTATTTCGTATGGTGAAATACCATATTATGACTCCTAAGGCATACCCATGTAGATATTGAAGTGTTAGAAAAGCACCGATGTTAGAGAAGCCCCTATGCATATTCTCACAAGATGTGATCTCATCCAGAGATCAAATTCATTATTACCATCAACACAAACACTCAAGATCACGAACAAGCAGACAACACATTCACAAAGTCCGAATATAACGATGCGAAATCGCAAGGAACAGCCATTAGAACAATAATTAAATCATTGCTATTGAGTTGAATTTGAATCAATTACATTATGACTCCTTGTCAGAGAAAACTGTTGGAACATGTCTTAAGGATCATGTATACCTGTTATGTGTGTGTAGACACCATTATTTGAAGTAAGTGAAAACCTGAACCAAGCCGAGTCGACCAAATCAAATTGAAATATGGGATTCCAAATTTGATAAACACAAAAAGATTTGTTCTAATCGAAGAATTGAAGGCCGAAGAAAAAAACAAACACACCGGCCGGAAACAATCCTGATATAGGTATACCTATGGGTAAATGGATGAAAAGTCTTGGTATCTTGATTTGAAAAATTGAAAAACTGAAAAGAAACATGAACCAAAGAAAAAAACAGAAGGTATCGCGAGAACTAGTTTTGAGCAAAAAGAAACAGCACGAAAAGATCTTTAAGATTGACCGCCACCGGTGCAAAACCATATATACCATTAGATTACAAATCCTGATCATCAGAGTCCATCTCAAATTCCTTCTTAAACTCTGCCCTATCCTGAGCAACAGTCGTGAATGGTAATCTTCTCTGACGCCCAGAAATCTCAAGATTAAATTGGGGACCCAAAGCACCGGGCGAGAGATTTATTCTGGTTTGATGATATCTCCGCGGTAGACCACGATCAAGAGTAGAAGGTGCTGAGGCTGGACGAGGATTAAATGCGACCTTGGGACCTTTCTTGACGGGGGACTTTCTTGACTTTCTTGGAGTACCCTTTGCAGAGCCTTTGGTGGAAGCTTTAGCTGGACTTCTGGCTGAACCTCTGGAGGGATTTTTGCGGTGACGGGCTCTCTTACTGGGACTCTCCTCTTCGAGGTCATCTTCCTCATCCTCGCCTTCTTCAATCTCCTCGTCAACATCTTCCTCGTTGTCTTCTTCATCCTCTTCATCAATATAATCATCTCCAGCTTCTCCTTCGACCGACTTGGTTTCCTGGAATCGGAAGTAATTGCCACCTCTAGCCGACAAATCATACCGTCTTTGACTTCTAATACTAGCACGAGTGCGATGAGGAGTTACTGGAGCGACCGTTTCTCCTGGCTGGCTTCTTGTACCAGCGTTATCCTGACGCGGTATTTCCGGAACATTAACTGGATCCATTCCACCGGATTGATCAAAGGTTTGGTTCATGTCGTCGAATCCAAAACCGGCATTGATTCGCGCAAGAGGTGTATTATGGAACGTGAACTCATCCATGCCTTCAAAGCCAACAGGTGTTTGATTTACACCATCAATGTTTTCATTGACCCAGCCGAAAGGTTGTTTCATACCACCGAAATTGGAGGAATCAGCATCGGGATTGAAAGTATCGAGTTGACGAGAGGATCTTCTGGGACCAGAGAGAGGC
Source organism: Botrytis tulipae (assembly GCA_004786125.1). Classification (NCBI taxonomy): domain Eukaryota; kingdom Fungi; phylum Ascomycota; class Leotiomycetes; order Helotiales; family Sclerotiniaceae; genus Botrytis; species Botrytis tulipae. The sequence goes on from PQXH01000100.1 coordinate 76,218, forward strand.
ATAGTCTCAAAATTGAAATCAAAATTGTAGTTGCCCCTGAAATTTGCAAAATTATTTGAGCCGTGGATGTCATTCAGGTGAGGATTTGGAACAGAATCTGCATTTAGATCCATATTGAAATCCATATTTAGACCCATACCAGTCGGTTCAAAGTCACCAAAACTATCGCGATTGATCCAGAAATACTCTCGCGGATTATCAAGAGCTGTAATAGGTTGAGATGGTCCATACATCCCAGGAATCTGATGATTCAAACTGCGATTTCCAGGACCAGAGAATTCAACTCTTGCAAATCCCATTTCCTGTTCATTTTGAGTTCGGTCAGCAGCAAAGCTTCTTTGGTCTTGACCGGTGGAAGTAGCGGTACGACGTTGAGTTGCTAGACCAGGTACAAAATACATGTTCTGATTCGCAAAAGGGTTGAATCCGAAGTCACTGGGCGCACCAGCTCGTCCGTGCATGTTAAGGAATCGATCTGGAGTGAATGTCGCAGGAACATTTTCTTGAAGTGCAAAGGATGGCATGCGACGATCATGGGGTTTGTTGTACAGATCAGCATCCCGTCCACGACGTAATCTTTCAGGGTTGAGAGCATCGACTGCGGCTGGAACTTCTTCTACTTCTTCATTCATCTCAACTCTAGCTCCATCATTTCCGAAATTTCCAGAAGGTCTCTCGTTTTGGCGTCCGAGTGATTGGTAGACAGCAGCGATCTGCAGCTGTTCACGCATTTGGGCCCGATTCATAGTGGGAGCGAGGCTCTTCCTTGCTCTATCAGAGCTGGTTGAAGGGTTTGCATCAGTACTATGATCCTCGCTTGCTTGTTCGACAGTTGATTGAGAACGTCGCTTAGGTGCAGCATAAGCGGGAATTAATTCTTCAGATGATCGACCACGACGTGGAGGCGCTATGTGATCAGGAACAGAATAAACGTGGGCTGGCACAAGTTTAGACGTATCGACAATGATGGTATCGCCATTGACAACAGGATTAGTTGCCTTGTATCGACCTGTCGATGACTGCGAACGACGTGTAGGACGATTGTAGTCAGAAGAAGATCTATCGTATGATTTGTCTCGGGGTGGTGCTGCATTGTTGGCAGGAGCAGAGCTCTCAGATGATTGAACACGATTGATAGGTGGATGATTAGAAGGAACGGGTCCTGTAGCTGTCGGAACAACTCCCAATGCACGATAAACCGTAGCAACTTGGAGTTGAAAGTTACGATTCGCAAATCCAGCTTTGGAAGCTGCAGTAATCGCCTGTTCCTCCTGAGCAGCAGTCATATTATTTGTATTAGCCTCATCTGTTGAGCCTGCTTGATTAATAGACAGTGTAGAACGAGGTGAAGATACAAGACGAGATGGAGGTACGCTGGGCGAATAGGACGTCTGGCACGTACTGCGTGTGCGATGTATAGAGGTAGTCGATAAGCCAACTTCTGTGCCCTTCTGTGAAGAGGGTGTAGCTTCTTTTGAAGCAGCCCTGTTCATTTCTTCAATCTCTTCCTCTGCTACCTTCAGAGCCTCCGTATTGTACTCATGAAAGAGCTTGTACTCATCCCAGACATGGTCGACCAATAAATGCTCGCAGATCCAAGGGTGCTCTGCAACGAACTCCATAGCATCAATCATCTCACGAAGAGAGAAATGTTCATCGCTATCCCCATCGACAGACTCTGCAGGAGAGAAATTCTCGTTTTCAAAAAGGTCTTCGATCTTAGGACTACGGTTAGGAGTTGCAGCCTTGTTCGAGAACTTCGTCGCGCTCGTGGGTCGATCACGTTCGTCGTCACTAACACCATATAAATCGTCATCCAGAGAAGCTATCTGCGCCTGAAGATTACGTTCCAGCTGCAACTTTTGAGCTTTTTCTTGAGGAGTAGGATAGAAGGAGTTCGTATCCATCCTACTGATAGCCTCAAGCTCAGCAGCGGCGCTCTTCTCGAGGGCGAGGGCAAATCTCACGTGCTTGGGGTGTTTTTCGCCAGTGTGAGATTTGGAGTTGGAAGTCGTCGTTTGCTCATTGCTACCGTTAACTTCAAGAGGCGCAAATTGAGGAGGTGGTAATTGACTCGATGAGGTAGACTCATAATTATATCGAGTTTGAACTAAAGAAGAGAGGTTAGCACCTGTGCTTATTACCAGATCCCGTGGCTAGTAACGAACCACTCTGAGATAAAGCTAACAAAGATTGCGCAGCTGCTTCGCGACTTTGCGCTTCAAATCGAGGATAACTTTGCTTCTTTGACTGAAAATCATGGCTAGAATTACTGTGGTTTGTAATAACGAAATTGTATCCTGCATGAGTACTGAAAAATAACTGACTCTCTCGACAAGCAGCCTCAACCTGTTCCTCTATCTCATTCTTGTGCTTTTCTATGTCCCTGAACTTCCTAACATGGCATTTCCAACCTGGATTGTACGTCTCATTAGATAGCTTGACGCACAATCGCTCGCACAATGTTGGCTATTGAAAAGCTGTCAGTATTCGTCGGATCGTAAACATACAAGCTTGCTTACATGTTTGATGAAAAAACGAGCAAGAAATCTGGCATGCATCATAGCCCAAGCGCGCATGTTGACCTCTGGGTTGAGGTTTGGTCCTCTCTTCAAAATCGGGATGACATTTTGAACTTTTGACTTGTAAAGGTCCATAGCTTCAAGTAATATTTTCCCGAATTCAGCTTGATCTTCCTCTGGAATCTTAAGGACCTCGGATTCACAGGCAAGAAACCAAGTAGCAGGATTATAGGAAACTATCTTAGCAATGACTGCCTCTTGTTGCTTGGAAATAGCCATGATAACTATCGTACAAAACAGTGTGTTGTAGCAAATGCAAGGAGAAGGTAATACAAAATTGTGAATATAATGTGTCGAATTTGAAAGCTTCGCAACGCCCTATTAAGGGAAACTGGTAATAAAATACAAATTGAAGTTTGAGAGCTTTTGAAATAAGCAAGTGTCTTTGTTGTTGACAGAATAAAACTGAGCTTTTGCGACGGTGGGATGGAAGAATAGTCGGCTAAAGCTCGGGTCCTCCGATCTTGTTTCCATGGCATTATCTAACCCTCGAAGTATTCACTGGCTAAGGCAATAGATGAAGGATAAAGTGATGTGAAAGACCTGGCTGTGTCAAGTATGTTCATCCCTTGTATTGATATATACTAAGCCAAGCCAGTGAATACCTTTATAGAGTTGAGTTTTTCTTGCTTCCCCAAAAATTCGAACCCCTTGAATTATGGATTGCACTTCATCGACCTTAAGAATTATTAGTCAAAGATTTATTTACCTTCTTCTAATCATTCCAAATCTTTTCAAGAGCGAATAAGAAGAGATTTGAGCAGAAATACATTGTGTGAATTTATGTTTATCCCTGATTGACTCCCATCCAATGATTCTGATATATCATATATATGCAGACCTCAGATCCATTTACCTGTTCACGACTTGGGTAACAGACACTTATAGTATCCTGAATAGTTGGTGGACAACTCAGAATACCAGTAGCTGATTTTTGATTGATCAAAGTTTGAGACAGACAAGCTCCTGTATGTGTCATGTTTGTCAGAATTATGATAGCCAAAGAAAACACAGTGCTTATTGTCAACAGCCAATTCCTCAATATTTGCAAACTTCTGGTTTGATCTGTTAGCTTGTAATGACAATTATGAAGATCTTTGGAATCCTATCCTAAAACAGGAACCGTCAATCACTATATCAATAGTGATTGTCATCAGCAATGTAGAAAACCATCACACATTCATTCACACCTGCAAATATTATCAGCATTAATCTCATCAACCTCAGACCCACCAGTATTAACCCGATCATCAAACCCAAATCCCCCGACAATTTCAACCTTTCATATCAACTCCCGCTTCTTACATCCACTTACCTTCTCCACGCTACTACACATCTCATATCTTTCGCCCTAATCACCAACCATACTTAACTCCCTCCAGAGACCTCCAACAGCATAGTTTCTAAGAAATGGACCTTCTCAAAATAAACCAGGACAGGAACATCACAGCTTCAACAACCTTACCGAATGTTCCAAAAACCCCAAGACACCCAAAAGGAAAGCACAACCATTCTACCACCATCCGCACTCTTCTCATCATACCCACATATGCTTCTCTCCTCTTCTCTCCTCTGATCCAATGATCTTACATATGTACAGGCATCTCCAGAACTATTCAAACTCATGTAAACACGCTTCTCACCACTTTCTCAAGACAGCTAGAAGATTATGACTTTTCCTCCCCCCCCTCCCCACTCCTCCTCCTCTCTCCCTCCTCTTCACCTTCAGTTGTCTTGTATACAAATATATATGCCAACATACAACCCCCCCACCCCCCCCCCCCCCCCCCCCCCCACCCCCCCCCCACCCATCCCTCCACACACCCTCNATGCCAACATACAACCCCCCCCTCCCCCCCTCCCCAAAGCCTGTCAGCCACATACATACAATCACTACACACAGCTCCATCTTCCCGCTCTGTTAAGACAGTAGACACCAGGAAGCCCATACATTTCTGTCCTCCCCCTCCCACTCAGCCTCACAAATCTACAAATTCTCTTTCTCTCCTCTCCTCGCCCAAGCCTCCAAACCAAACCCACATCCAAAACCTCCATCCAAAACCTCCATCAAGACCCTTTCATCCAAATCTCAAACCCACAACCCCAACCCTGCATCTATCCCATCCAAACCTTCATCTCCAAACCTTCATCTATCCCACCCCAAGCCCACCAATCAAAACCCAATACAATACATCCACAATACATTCACAACCCATCCCCCATCTCCCACAAAAGATTTTATAACCATCCACCGCGCTCAAAAATTCTCATAGCTACTAGCTATAATTCCAGTAAAGAGTACCTATGCCATGAAGCGTACAAGATAAAGCGTACAAATAAAGAGTACAAATAAAGCGTACAAATAAAGCGTAAAGCTACTAAGTAGTGAAGCAAAGTCCAACATCGAAATCCCTAAGATCCATGAATACCTACTAGGTAGGTAGGTATGTAACTTAAGCGCACGGACATTTGACGCGGATTAATTTGCCGTTGGCTGAGATTTGACACGTGACATGTGAGTGATTCGGATGGGACTTTGAATTGTGGATATTTGATCTGGAGCTGTTTGTGATTGTAGATTGGGGGAGTGTTGGTTATGGAGATAGATGTGTGGGATTGCGTTGAGTTGGGAGGGATATTGAGGTGGAAATTTGACATTTCTTCAATTCTGAATTTGAGTTCTGTGAAAGGGTTATGTATGCATTTCTTATGAACTCGCGAAGCATATGCTAGAGTACATGATTAAAATCGAGATTTGAATATATTATAAGGATTATTGAATATGTACTATTACTAATGATAATGTCGAAGAAAGTAAATCCATCAATCCGCCTATATATAAGAAATAAAGGGTAGTTGAGATGCCACCACGATGCCTACATTTTTCAACTATGCCTTTATGTATTGACTCTTAGTTCTCAAGTAAGGACCGAACCTATACAAGATCCAAGGAATCGGTATCAAAGATACAGTAATAAAGCCCAACATCGATGTTGCCCATGTAAAGCCAAGTTTGTCGAGAATTGTTGGCGTTATGAGAGGGAAACAAGCCGAGACAAAGAAGCGCATGAATGTTAAGGCGGCTAACATTGATGCACTATAGTGAGCAGTGTAGAAGTCGCTATGATATACTGGGAGACATAGCTAAAGAAATGTAGCGTCAGCTTCTGCTTGATTATCTCTACATCGGATTGAAAGACGTACCATGGTGAGAACAAATGAGAAACCGAATAGTCCACCAGATAGAATTGGTATAATTGAGGGAATATCTACACGACCTGTCCATGCGAGCCTAATCAAATTGTCAGTAATGTGAGAGGATGCATGAAATAGAGTCATCTTCTTGCCAAAATAAAGAGATAGGAAGTGTGATAGACCCTAACATGGCTGGATATAAACGTTTTTCTGGTGCAACCTTGGTTCCAGTTTTGATTGCTTCATTTCGTGGTTTTCGATAAAACAATCGATCAAAGATGGCAATAGTCGGGAGTGCAGTCACACTTCCAATGACCAAAGGACAAAATGCCATTCCGACCTCATATGGTGTTTGTTGGTATGTTTTTTCAAACAGGTTAGCATATGATACGAGGTAGGAAAAGACCACAGATTGTGTTATTGCCATAACTAGACCGGTTGGAAAGACTGTAGGTTCGACGAGTAACATGTGTAAAGGTCTTCCGAGTGAGGTAAGGACAAGTCTTGCGAGTGTTGCCCTGGTAGTTATGACACCCATTCTTGCTTCTGCTCGGCGGCGTAGTATCTGTGGTTGATATGTCTCGGGAAGTAAATATGCAAAAATTGTAGAGCCGCTGAAAAGTATCGCCGACACCCAGAATTCCCATCGCCAGGAATGATTTGTTATTATTGCTGCACTGACCATAGGCCCGGTCTCTGTCATATTGATGAGTTAGGAATGAAGGTCATGTGAGAAGTCAGGAGAACTTCACATCGTGGGAGTGCAAAATCAAAGGGTAATTTATACTTACGGGTGCCGCCAACTACAAACAGTACGAACAAAGCAGCAAATGTAGTTCCAGTTTTCTCGAGACTAATATTCCATACATCACTTATGATTCCTCCACCAACTGTCAGGCAAGGAGATGCAAAAAGACCAGCGAGTGTTCGGGCGATTGCAATTGTGGCAAAGTTTGTAGCACATCCTCCCAAAAGAGTAAAGATCAATGCTAGTGGTGCAGTAACTCTGTATACTATTCGCCTGCCGAAAACTTCAGAAAATGCCGTTGAAAATAATGCCCCGATACCAAGGCCCGCAGAGTAACATGATATCGGAATAGTGGCCATTGTTTTTGAAATTCCGAAAGATGTAACCACACCTGGCATACCTCCCGTGTAGGTTGAATTACCAAAAGTTCTGTCATATGATGAGCACGTGGGTATTTGTAAGGGTATGTAAGAACTTACGCTGCAAATGCTGTGTATAGAACCGAAATGGAAATTGCGTATTTGATAGTAGGAGACCAGTTACGAGCATTCTCATCGTCTTTCAGAATAATCGAAGTGCCTCGAGGACGTTGTGGTGCATATGAATATCTCTCCCATCTCAAACAACATTGAGGTTGTTGTTTCTCATTTAATTCGTCAGAAAATGAGGTACCTTGGCTGCTTTTGCTCTCATCCATCTTGATAGCACAGTGATTCTCGGAAGCGACAGGAGAAGATGACAATTGCTTGGATCAGCAAGGTCCCTGAATACATCGAAGAGAATCAGTCGAAGGGGAAGACACCCGGTGTTATAAGTAAGAGGCAGTCGATAATGAGCAGATAAATTCGAATTCCGATGACGGATCTGTAAACTCTGATCGTCTTCTCAAATTCTTCAAAAATGGAAGGCACAACTTGCCCAATCTGGCATGTTTGGTCGTCATCGAGATCCCAAACCTTACTTTTCCTACAACATCATCTTCCATGGTCGATCAAAAACTGACAGATGCTTCATCAAGATCAGAAGTTCCAAGGTTTTTTCATCGCAAGATCGTATTTGCGGGATATTATCAATCCATGGCACACAAAACGTGTATTTATTCCATGATCAATGTCATCTGCGACCTATGACTGTCGATCAATTTTGGTTGAGATTCTTCATCCCTCATGAAATTGAAAGACTTATCGTCGAGTTTGCCTGCAATCCTACTTCCATTAGTCGGACTGAATTTTCGAAAGACGCGGTGGTCTCGGAGATGTCCAGCAGAATGAAATGGTTTATCGGAGAGATATTCGATACGATCAATTCGCCGATGAAGCTGCCCTCATGGATCACACGTGTGGTGGTTGATAGGAATGGTCCAACAAGTCTCCAGCTACTGGCCGTTTCAACTTGTCGCACTCATCCGCTTGAAATTGATCGATCGGACGATGTATTCCGATGAACTCGACGATGAATGTTATGTGTCATCTCACACATCATCTATGTCACCACGACTTCGCTCACAAAGGTGCAAGTACCCGGGACAAATGACTTCTTTTCCAAACTGTGCCGAAATAGCATCTTACCAGCATTTTGGTAATCGTCATATCGATCCACAACAATTACGAGGGAGAATGGAATCCCCCGTGCCCCCATCGTCGGTAAAGCTTTTACCAGTGAAATGATCCACAAATGGCGGGGATTGCCTGTTTTGGGGTAATTCCCCATGAAAATTCTTTGGGGTCAATCAAGGATATGTTGCAAGAGCAATATATTAGATACCGAGTACGCAGAGATATAAACCATCGCTACCGCCCTACTGATTGTCCGAGGTTTCCTTTCAACTCTTTCTCTCAACTCGACGAATTATTCTTTTTCCCTTTTTCCTTTCTAGATCTTACCCCGGATACCCCACCCCCACAACAAAAATAACAGAGCCTGCAGATGCAGAAGCTGGTATCGAACATTGAAAGGAATAGAAGAGATTCACATGATGAAGGGCAGATTAAAAGGATCTTCGGAGAATCGTCACAACAACTTTCAACCTCACACGCGTTTCTTTCTATTGTCGTCGTTGTCTATCAGGTTCATGGCGTAGGAATGGAAGAAAACCCCTTCAGTCTTCCCTTGGCTGAGACCTTTTCAAGAACCAAGCCAACCCACTTGGAGCAAACAAACCCAATTAAGATCGCACAACGCCTCGAATTTTTTACCTTCCTACGTGCAACACAAACATGTTCCGACATTCATGTGCTCCAGTTGATAACCATTTAGGATACGACAATGACGTTAAGCTCGACCATCAAGGGTTATTAACTGGGCTCAAGTTTCATCCAGTTCAATCTGCATTCAATTCGACACAGCGGTACAGTCGAGCAACAAAGTCACAATGAACAAGAGAGAATACAGAGCAGGTGGAGCCACAGTACATGAATTATTCAAAGCTGTTATTTTCATTGGTATCGTACAGTGGTTTTTTCCAATAATATCCCAAAATTATGAACGCCGACTAATGCATATTTCCAATCCCAGATATCCTTCATAAATTCGATCACAGATCGCCCAGTCATTGACACCATTATCCCGCAATGCTTTGCTATGCTACACTAAAAAAATACTAAAACTGCGGAGTAACCCGCGATGGGAGGTTTTGACCTTGCGGAGACAGTTCGGAATCATACACACAACGCGGATGAAATCAACCACCCTTATGAATAGAATCTGCCGCCAGTTCAACGAAAAGGGTCCGACAAAATCGTTGCACGACTCGTTCGAAATCAGAATCTCCTCTGAATCAATTGATTCATACGAAAGGAGCTGTGTAAAGACCAGTCTTCTTCTTTTGCTCTTCATCGCCCTTCTGCGTACTAGCAAGCTTGGATCGAGCTCGTAAAAGATGTCCATACTTAAACATGATGAAGGGAATGAAGGTCAAGACAGTACCAGCGATTGCGAGGATCAAACCGGCATATTGGCTACCGACATTGTGGAAGAACTGGCTTGCAAACAATGGTGCCACTGCTCCCAAGGCGTTACGCATCAAACCCTGTCCAGCAATAGCGGAGGAACTATTTTCGCCATAACAATCCGAAGTGTAACTGTAGGTGGATTCGAAAATGAAGAAAATTCCCATGGAGATTGGTGCAAGTGCAATGGCTGGTGCAACCCATGTAATGAAGCCATACTGGGTGAAGCTGTAGATGAACAATCCGATCGGGAGGAAACAAGCACCACACATCGCACCGTACAATCTAGATTCCGGAACAATGTGTTGGTCATGAGCCGCCATGATTGATTTGTACTTCTTGATCTGGAAGAAGTTCAATCCAAAAGCGATAGTCACACCAATACACAATGAAATGTATGGCAGACCAGCTACACCTTCATTCCAACCGTGATGTTCTTGAAAGGTAATTGGGATCACCGACAAGAACAAGAAGGTGACGAACCAGGCGAAAGCGATCCATAAACCGAAGGCGAAAACGACGGGCTCTGTGGCAAGCATTTTGACAGCCTTGACAGAAGAATTGTGAAGCATCTCCTTCAAGTCCTTTGCCTCGAGATCCATTTCAGCCTTGTATCTTTCATCGCCTGTTGCAGCTCGGAGAGCTTTGGCTCGTTTGTGCAATGCGACACCACCTCTAGTTTCACGAAAGAAAAGAAGGATTGCAGCGAGAAGTGGTAAGTTTGCCAATCCTTGAATCCCCTCGATCCATCTCCAGCCAATTGTTTCGTCGATGAATCCGGCATAAATTGGTGCGCCAACCGTTCCCAAGATAGCTACATATGCGAAGCATGCCATTGGAACAGCTCTTGAATCTGGTGTATACATATCACTGAAGGTTCCACCCACGAGAATGGTGCCTACACAACCAAACAATCCACCTGAGATTTGTTAGCAATTGTACATTGTTATCTTTGGAAAAAGGGATAATTACTCAATGTTCTCATGACAAGAATTGTTGCAATGTTTTTGCCGAGAGCCAATCCAATGAAGATGATGATGAAGCCTGCATAAGCGCCAGTATAAATGATCTTTCTGCCGACCAATTCGCAGAAAGGTGCCAGGAACAATGGTGCGAGTGCACAAGCCATGTTGAAGCAGAAGAGTCCCAATTGTCCTAATTCGGTCGAAACACCAAAGTCATCGCACATTGATGTGATTCCACTACTATATGCAGTTGTTGCCAAACCGATGAAAAGTGTCATCATACACAGCAAAACTGTGATGAATACTTTCTTTCCTGTGGGCCAGTTGAATGGATTCTCTGGATCTCCATTGGCGAAATGAAGGAGAATATATTCCCCGCCATCTTTTGTGATAAGTTCAGTACGAGTTTCTGGCATATCGATATTGACCTCTTTCAGAGGACCGTCTTCAACATTATCGCTATCGCTACCACGCATCGACTCTAAGAAAGAACCTCCTGCTACTCGTCCAATGGGTGGTGTTCGATTTTCCTCTTGCTTCAAATCCGGCAGCTCAGAGTTCGAACTGTCCTTGTTGTTGGGGGCGGGGCGAGGCCCATTGTGCTTTGGAAGGTCTGCCATGTCGTACTCTTGAGATTCGTTGTGAGGATTTTGGGAAGTCGACATTTTCGGGAATGAGGGGATACTTGGGGAGATTTATTCAACTTTGGAAATAAGGAGACTCCAGAGAGGGGGCTCGTTAATATGCTCTCCAATTGTTGGAGCACCATATTTTCCCGGTAAGTCATCATCGACCTGCGTGCCGGTATGTGTTGCAATTGATCTATGTCGTCATAGACCGAGGAAAAACCGCGTGAAGAGATTTCGGCGACACTTCAAGTTGGAGTTCCATATTTTGGTGGACTGTCTGATTCAATCGTTGTTGATATCGAGTTTGACTTTTAGTTCAGATCCACAAAGAAGCCGGCACTAGATTAACATCGGGTATCCCAACACACATCCTTCCGACTCGCCTCACCAACGGAATTAAAAAGTGTGTAAGAAATTTGGTGCATGGTCTACGATAAAGCCTCTCATTGCATGATTGAAGCAACAGAGAGTAGCTCATTACGACTATTTTTATTAACTTTACAATGTCGAAAATCATCAAATTTTGCTGTAGGGTCCTTCACTGAAACCGACACTCACTGTTCGCATTGAAGCCCGTCAATTTTTTTTCAACAGGGCTGGGTCCATATTTGTGGATTCCTAAACGCGCTAGAATGGCGCTAGAACGTCACTAGAAGAATCTGATGTCTAGGGGTTTCCGGTACACGAACAATTTGCGTCCGGGCTTTAAATTTTCGAACCTGCCGCCAAGTAGTAATGTGCAAAATTTGATGGTCTAAAGTTGGCATTTGTAGCACTTGTTTACGATGCATCGACTGCTGTACGCATTGTTCAATTCTTTTTTCGATACTCGATCGGAAGATTCGTGCATTGCGCTAGGAAATTGAGGTTTTGACAGTACTAATCTGCGACTATGCCGGAGATAATATATTGGTCTATTTCTGTATTATATTCAAGCACGACATTTACTGATAGCAGCTATTATTAAGGGTTTTATGGTTTACTGCAAACCTTACAAAGTGGCTTATCAATTAGCTATTGGTTGGTGTTTATCACCTAGCGGTCCGCGCTCGCCGCTCCCGTCGGCTTAGCGATTTGATCAAACACTCCTTACTCGAGTGTTGCCCTGTATACCATATCAATCCTGTATGTCGGTGAGAAATAAAGGTAAGGGATTTCCCTTGCGGAACGCTTCGAGACCTTACAAACAAAAATGAGGCTCTGGAGGTGAGCATCATAGGCAATGATGCTCATCGGATATATCGAAAATGGATATCCGGCAAGTGGGGCGAACGCTAAAAACGATCCACCATTTAGTGGGTATAAGATATTCCATAACTGGGACTCCTGGGCTGGTATCTCGTTTACTTTCCTTTTCTTGGACGTTCCTTGATTTTCGTGAATTAATCGAATTCGTTGCCATGCTTGCTATGACGGTCTGGTCGGATCGAGTGAGGTGTCCGGTGGCTTCGTCGGATAATTTCAGAGCCTCACTCGCTTGAAATAATCTGTGGGATTTATAAGATAATGTGGGTTTGCTGTATATTGCTAGAACTATGTATCATCTCACGATCTGGATGATGTTAGCACGACGAGATCACAAGACGGCGCGTCCCATATTTGTTTACGAGATGTGGAACGAGTATTTGCGTCAAGTCGATGGTATGATATTCCGGTGGGAAACAAAATCTGAATTCACGCGTTTAGATGACCAAGTTATTCTTGTCGTCTTTATCCGTAGCCATTGAAGTCAAAAAAAAATTTCAACACATCAAAATCCGCAGTGCAAGTGCACCCACCCTTTTTCCACAGATATATCCTTTACTCAAAGGAAATCAATATTCAGTCACCATTTAGTATTCGTGCTTGCTGATCATTGCGGAATTAAGATGTTGTGAACAGGTTGGGGAGTGGGTGAGAGGAGAATGGGGAGAAAAATTGAGGGAAAAGGGCCGTTTCCGCTTCCCCAATTTGCATGCTGTACAACAAAACATAATCTCACACCACTGTACTCCGTATGCTCGTGAATAGTTGGGGGAAGGGGGTGAGAGCGGTGGGATGGGAAGAGAATCGAGGGGGGAAAGGGCCGTTTCCCCTCTATGGGTTTTTTAGGAATTATTTGGGGATTTATTCTGTTGTTATCTGGGTCCTGGGTGCGACAATCAAACGTATTGAAGATGTTGGAAAGATCTTTTTTGTTTTGTTTGGCTTCGATTTCTGAAGTAAATAGATATTTGGAATGGATAGCTATTGTATTATATATATGTAAGCCTTTACACGGAATTTAAATTATCAGGTTCACATGTACCCAAAATATCACGACATCGGCATCAAATCGTATCGTATCGGTAACTCATACCCATCCCTTCCCATCCGTCCATCCATCCATCGTTCCCACACATCCCGAACTCCACACATACGGAGTACATCGTACATACATGTGGTATCCCACACCAACCACCACTTTCCTAACTTGGGAATCTTGGGAACCTTGGATACTTGGGTACTTGGGAACCCTGGTCGTTTAGATTCCGAAATCTTCCCTTTCCGTAGAATACTCGTGCGTTTGTTTCTTTGTTTGTTTTGGTTCTCCTTCGTTAATGGGGAGGGGACCAAGGGGGAAGATATATAAGCTACACATGACACATGACACATGTGATATATGGAGATGGATGAAAGCGATGAAGATTTCATTCTTGGATGCGAGAAAGTAGTGTAGTTTGTGGTTTGTGGATTAGACATTAGACCACAGATACTTTGTTGGGGGGTTTAAAAGTACAGATTCGTGTGCGGGTGCCCGGGAGGATATTGTTTTATTGTTGTATTGTTGGTCTCGCTTGTTCTCTGCGCTCTTGCTTCTTTTTCTTCTTTCTCATATTGATCTTTGCTGCCCGCTTCCCTTTTCTCCTTTTGAGATCAAGCTTCACTTTTCGCCTCGGAAAAATAAAAAACCCAAAGTTAACACCAGCGGCACAGCACAGCGTCAACCCCAACCCAAAACTCAAACCCAGCTTCCTCGCTCGTGCCTCGACCAAGTCGTATCTAGATATCTAGTACGGGGCATATATTCTTTCCGTAGATTATAGCGCGGATTGGAGTCTCGCCTGCCGAGACGGAGGCGAGCTTCCATTTTGTCGAAGGCGGAGTTGCTGGGATGTGTTAAGAGAGGATGGTTGGGAGTATGGGAGAGGGGAGTATGAAAAAAGAGGAATATAAAGCTTACTTGAACCATTTCTTCCACAACTTATGATAATAACCACCGCGTCCCCTGTGATTAGTCCATAAATTCAACGTGATATGAGCATTGCGATTATATTGTTTCTTGCGGCCGTGTGTACCTATTTCCTATTAACAATTTATCCTCTCGATAGCTTCGAAAATGAATACTCACATCGAAACTTTTTACTCTTTCTCCTCTTGGTGAAAACTCTACATTCACTACAATATTTCACGTCCTGCGGCATCCATGGTTGCAACTGCCTATGCAGCATTTTCGTGCGAGAAAAACATTCACAGTGATTACTCCAAAATTGTCCTTGACATTTTTTTCTTGTCAGGGGGGGAAGATTTTCCGCGCCGCGGAGAATGTTCATGTAGTGGAGGGAACGATCATGGCTGTTTTCGTGTTAGTATTTTTGATCTCTAGTCAAATGGGATGAATGGGATGAAATTTGGAATTGGAATGAGGATTGATCAATGGGATATCGATTGAAGAGAAAACTCACCATAGTTGTGCTCCCAATCCACATTGGCGAATGGGAAAGCGCTGTTTGTGAATATTGGGGGAAATATGCGATACTTCGGATTTTGAGCAGAAGACTTCGGGGGTGGGAAAATAATCGAGGGGAACGGGGTATTTGGGGGGTGAGAGAGTGTAGAGGTATTTACTTGATGGGGTGTTAGTGTTTAATTTTGGAGATGCGGGGGCTTAGGATTGGGGGGGAGACATTTGGAGAAGAACCGAGGATTGGGGGGAGAGGAGAAACATACCACGTAATTCTGAGACAGGTACGGTCGTTTGGGGGACATTGTTCGAGGATTATACTGTGGATTTCGGCGGGGAAAGAGTTGAAGAGGGGGAAGGTAGACATTTTGATTGAATGGTCGATTTCGTTTGGTTTGTCTTCTTTGTCTTCTTTGCAATGATTTGTCGCTACCCCTATCTCTCGAGGTGAACTCTGTGTAGGTATGTACGTATATATAATATCAAAATGATACAAGCTAGACTTCTCTTAAACTCGATAGAGAATATAGACAATTAATAGGAGGATAAAACACGAAAACTATATCTTCAAATCTTAACATTCATCAGCAAATCCAAGCCGAAATCACCCTCTATATAGCTTCAAATCTATTTCCATTCCATCGCCAAGCTTCACGTTCGAGATCTCATTTCATCCATTTCGACCAATTGAGCATGGAATGCGAGACGGATCGACAGGCTACAGCTCCGCTTTTGCAGGCAGAATTGAGGCACGTGCCATCTAGCATGTGAAAGATTGGCACGTGTGGACTTGGCGATTTAGGCAGGAAGGCATGTTGTCTGTGTGATTGCTCAATAGCTATGATAATATGATATGAGAGATTCCTGCGAAGTTTAGTAATGGAGTTTTTGAGGAGGAATGGAATGGATGGGAATCATTGTGCTTATGTAAACGTCATTGAGAAGAGAAACGATGCTGATGGGATACGAGTTATCGCTGTCGATGAAGTGTACACTCTCGAACCCCCTTTTCAATTGGAACTGATGTCCGAGGGATTCCAAGACGATGTTCTGTTTCGGAAACACGATGAGGTTTTCATGGAATTGCTAGACAGTCACGTGCCAATGACACATTCGGTTTATTTCGGTGGTCTGGATTAAGAGCTTTCGGGCTGATGGTGATATACTATATATACTCTTGTGAAATAGGTCTCTCATACATTCCGGCTATTGCGAGACTGATGATACGATAGAAACTTGGATGACGGTGAGCTATCAGGAAGGGGGAATGGTAGAGGGATGATATAATCGAGCGACGGGCTCGTAGTATTGTGTACTGTGAGTCTCCTTGTTTTGCGTTGCTCATTCATATGAGGATAAGTATACGCGAGACTTTCACTGATTAGGACAACTCTCTCATGAACATATATCTCGATTTGACACCGTGTTCAACTAATATGAGAATACATAGACACTTACTTGCCTTTATCATTCTACTTGATCATTCTGCTCATCATGTCTTAGGCAAGATCTAAGGGTTGATGCACGGACCAGATACTTTCGGTTATCTACCCCTATGTTAAAGTGATTACTACATTCTAGACTCTCTCGACTGCATCTCTTTGTTAATAGTAGTAATTGTAGGATTTTACATTCCTTGTGTTTCTTCTATGATCATGAATTGGAGAGTTTAGTGATACCAGATCGAGAATGTGTCAGCAATCTAACACAAATATTATATAACTTCACTCTGTACCATCTGTGTGTCAAGGTCTACTAGACATATGTCACAAATATGCTGTAACTACATATCATTACGGTAAGTGGAGCCATGCATGAGAAGGGCCATCTCCGATGTATATCATATTCAATAGTATGCACCTTTAATTTCGACTTTCTCTGTGCGATTGTATGAATCAATTATTGTCCTGAGGTATGTACTCAGAAGCTTAACTTATGAGCACGTCCAGCTTGATGAACATGGCAATTTCACCAACACTCAGATCAATCAAACCAAAACTCTCTCCTCTCCACTTACTTGTATCGGCTAACTCAACTCACACCTCACTTACTACTTGTATCTTCACTTATCAAGTCAAGTCAGACTTAGTATATTCATTTCCCTTCTTAAATTTCACCCAACTTCAAATGAAACTCACCTTTGGCCTTACGAAACTGATACTTTACTCTTCGTTTTCAATTGCTCCATGATCGAATCTATGCCTCTCGGACCTATCTTCGAGTACGAAAGCCCTAAATTCACAACATCATCCCTGGAAATAACCCTCTATAGAGCAACAACTTTCCAGAGACCCATATCTTCGCACATCCTAATTGTGAAGAGAGATTTTCAGCTTCATCGCTGCAGGTTTTTGTTTGATACACGGTAATAAGCTTCTTCCTAGCGCCATTTGAACCCTCATTTTTACCAACACGTCTTCTTCAAATCACTATCTCTCTTACAACTCATTCCACAAGTCCACATCATTTTCTGTTTTCCTTATACGTATGCGCCAATACGATATTCTGCAGTTTTGTAGGCTTGCCTACAATTTCATCCCTTCTCCTGAAACTTGTTTTGATCTTTGAATTCTCGACGTCTCCCTCGACCTTTAAGCTTCTTTTAAATCACCTTCAGTCTAGAGTCAACCACATATCTCTTGTACGATAATTCCGTGTTAATATAGCAAGTTAATGTAAGTCGCACACATATCTGAAACGATCAGCACAACGTTAGATCTGGTTCCAACCCGCTGATTTGCTTAGGACTCTGTAAACCAACTTTATCGCGCATCTTGCGCCTGTAATTCTCCCCCAACCATCAGGAGATTACCCGCCCCATACCCATCAAATCTTCAAGATGTCTACAGTAAGTCCACCCATCCATCTCACTCAAACCTCCTCACTCCCACCCCATCATCCCAAAACTAACTTTCTCCAGTGCATCATCGACCCCTGCGGCGACTTCTACCTGCAAGTCTGTGAAGCAAACTCCTTTGACACTGTCCGTTTCCGCGTCTCTCGCAGCATCCTAGAGAAACATTCCACGCACGAACCTGCCTCCGATCTCCGCAATCAGCCCACCCCAAATCTCACCCTCTACGATGTGAACATCCCCGCTATGGAAACCATCCTCCGAGTCCTCCACGGTGTTCTCGATCTCAATCACAACACCAACACCGCCCCCCACTCAACATTCGATCAAGAAAACATGGCAACCCTCTACCACATTCTCGATCTCGGCATAAAATGGTTCAAGACCGAAGAACTCGAACCCTGGTTCGCAAAATTCTGGGCAGAGCGAAGAGAAAATGAAATGTCACTGTACGATATGAAATTCATGTTGTACCCATCCTACATCTTCCGACACGCGGAAGCCTTTGCTCGGATTACCAAGTCTCTCGTTTTGGAGTGGAGAAGTGGCGAGATGCATGGATTGAATCCTCTTACGGGACGTGCGGAATTTCGCTTTGAGCATAGGATTTTGAGTTAGTTGTTCGATTCCAGTTTTCTGTTTTATTTTTGGAAACACCAGCTGACTTATTGATACAGAGCAACTCGTTCGTCTCAAGACCCGAATCCTCGAGCGCGAAATCACCAACAATCTCCTCGATCCATTAGATCATCTCTGCAACGACTTCTGCGAGGCACGTGGTGAGTGCATGGTAGCATACAACAAGTCATTGCGAGACTGTCTCATCATTCCATCCATCGTGCGCCGAAACTGTTCCATCAGAGATATACTCGAGAGCGAGGGTGTGAATTTCTGGAATTGTGCCAGTCCACCGCACGCTTCTGAGCACTGTTCCAATATCCTATCCGGCAACCACATTGTGAAGATCAAGAAGAACGCATTGAATTTCTGGGAGGGAATGTGTATCGAATGCGTCTTGCGTACTTCGGGTGGCCATGTCAAGCAAGAACAATTCTGGGAAGACGGGCGACGCAAACGCTACGGAACTTCTTGTCCCATTCCTCACAACTATCAGACGTGGAATTACAGCTACATGGGTCCATTTGAGCTAATGTCAAAACATATAGCTGAGCAGAAAGAACGCGAGAAGAATAAAGAGCGTACGAAGCATGGAATGAAGTTTTCTGCGAAATCTAGATTTCCTCATGCTTCAGATTCACCCAAACGATCTCGTCGACGTTCTTCTGTCAGTTTTTCCACTCCAGATGAATATACCATTCAAAAGCAACAGAAGATTGCGGAATGGACTACCAAGAACGAAGCTGCGAAGACGATGGAAACTGAAGCATCAACTGATTCTAGCAGACCAAGAACTCAAGACACCACACGCTCTTTCAACACCAATTCACCCAAAACCCCATCTCAAAGCACTCCTTCTGTCAAATTCGCTACTTTAGATGAAACCGCCCGTCTTCAACAAAAGAAGATCGCAGAATGGACCGAAAGAAACCTAGCTAACCAAGCTAGAATCCGAGAGGCAGAAGCAGCGGCCGAGGCAGAAGCTGAAGCCGAAGCTGCCGCTGGCTATACCGACGCGTGCTTAGCGAGCCTAGAATTCTACAACCACGATGACGACAACACCTTTAATCCCGTCAATACACCACCTCCACCTGCTGCTAAGAAAGAACCCCTTTCTCAGAGCCAAGAGCCCATCAACAAAGACGATACCATCAACACCACCCCCATCCCCACAGCATCTCCAACCACCACTCCCAGAGACTCAAACCAATCCTTCGAATTCCCCCAAGAAATGCACGCCTTCAACTCCATTCCCGTCAACAGAGCTGCTCCCAAGAACGATTGGATTGCACAGCGCTTGGCATTCTACAACAGCAACCGAGAAGCTGCACAGGCTCATCAACGCATGGTAAATGGAGAGACGGCTATGGATCTCGATGGTTCGGATGAGGAATTGTGAACAGTAGATTTCTACATGTATCTATTCCTCTTTTTTGGAATGTCATGCAATAGGGTTATGTGTTTGCTTTATTCTGCCAAGATAACTTTCGCTAGAGGGCCTTTTGTAGTGGCTTAGGCTTGGTTGCTGGTCTGTTCCGGTGTTGGTCTTTGAATTTCAATTGTTACAGGGGAGAATAGTCACATAATTGCACTACAAGATTCTGTTCTATCAGCCTTATTTTTTAATAAGAGTATAGTGGCCGAGTATTAGTGAGCTCTACAATAAGAATTCTTTTTCCTCACCTTGAGTCCCTAACACCCATGCCTAGCTGTGGATCCTGTAGCCCCAATCTTACCTACAAAAATTACGAACTTTGTAAATTCTACCACTGCAGGTGGTTTAAAAGAAAAATTGAGATTTGGCTAGCCTCCACTTGCAATGAAACCTGATAGATATATATTCTTCTCATTTTTCTGGTTTTAGCTACATAGACCTTCGATCATTTCGCCCAAAAGAAAAACCTTGACATTTCCGGTATCTTGAATTATAGCATCTAGTGTATCTGCTCATCCAAGTGTACGTTTCATATGAGTGCGAATATTCGGGTACTTCTCCCTTCATTATACTGACCAACCTAGCTCCACAAAATATTCAGCCTCTTCCACCCAACAACCTTTTCCTCCTCTGGCTCCGGATTATTGTTTGCGATATCAATAAACTTTTGAATTGGAATATCAGACAATGGAATAATCTCAGTACCCTGCTTGTATTTATAACCGAAATATAGAATGAGAATAAGGGGAATGTTGATATAAGATGAAACGAAAGTTTCCGTGTTCCAACTAAGAAGGAAAACTTCATTAGTCATAATGTCATGTGTGATAATCGGGTTGAAATCTGGCAAAGACTTACTGGTCCTTGATAAAGACGGAGTAACCGCCTGTCAAGAGAAGAATACTGAACGAGATCAATGC
Source organism: Botrytis tulipae (assembly GCA_004786125.1). NCBI lineage: Eukaryota > Fungi > Ascomycota > Leotiomycetes > Helotiales > Sclerotiniaceae > Botrytis > Botrytis tulipae. The sequence goes on from PQXH01000100.1 coordinate 96,815, forward strand.
TATCCATGCAGCATATGGCTGAAATGGTCCTTTCCATGGCAATGTCGATCGGGAAATTCCTTGCTTTTTACATCCATAATAGAATCTTAGATATACACCACAAATAATCATCCAATTGACAAGAGCAGCAACTGCAACAAAGTCCTGGAGCCAGTTGAAAACGGCACTTGCAGAGCTCGAAAGTGTTAGGAATCCAAGGCAAATGAAAAGACTGAGGAACCCGATGGCAATGTATGGCACATCAAAGCGATTAGTTTGGAGAAATACTTTTGGTGAATGTCCATGTTGACCAAGTCCATATAACATTCTAGATCCACCAAGCATAGCTACAAAATTTAGTTGCAGGTTTTCTCTTTCAGAGGAGTACTAACCTGCATTACCGGCACTCCAAGCACTAGTCAAAACAACAGCATTAATGATTGAAGGAACAACTTTAATTCCTGCATTATTCGCTGCGATAACGAAAGGTGACTGGGCTGCTGTTCCTGTCGATCGCAAGAGCTCTTTATCATTCGATGGTACAATCATGCCGATCATGAATATCGAAAGCACTATGAATTGAATCAACAACCAACACCAAGACCCAGGGAGGAATCAATTCATACCGTAGAACAACATGACTCGGAAGAAGATTCTTTTCGCAGCGATAGGGATATTTCTTCGGGGTGACTGCGTTTCTGCAGCTGCAAGTGAGAAGTTTTCAACTCCAGAATAGGCATATACTGCATTCGAGAATGTGGTCCAGAAGCCCATGAAATGCCCCAAGGCGCCAGTATATCCTAGGTAGTCAACAAACGGCCCTGGATTGCGCCAATATCGGAAGCCATATGTTTCACCATTTGGTCCTCCACCACAAGTAATGACCAGTGCCTGAGAAGGATTAGTAGGAGCCTTTGAGGCTGATGGATAGGATAGACAAACCATTATGTTCAATCCCACTATGAGCATTATCTTTAATATCGCACAAGTAAATTCAAGCTCCCCATATACCCGCACAAAAAGAAGATTACTAATGACCAACAGGAATCCGAAGCATATAATCCAGACAGCATTATTGATTTGGACCCAGAACTGGATCAAAACTGCAGCGGCAACGAGTTCGGCAGGTATAGTAATGATGTTGCTGTAAACTTGATTCCAACCATTCGCGAATGAGAGAGCAGGATCGACAAAATATTCGGCATGACGTATGATACCTCCGCTTAGAGGAACAAGAGCACTTTAATGGCCAATATCAGCAAGAACTCTTTGGCTTTGAGACCCTGTCCGAAGACGTACCTTAATTCAGCTATAGAAAGAACCACGCCAGATACAAGTATTCCCACAAGAGTATATCCGAGTCTGTTGGGGTAGTAAGCGCCGTACATTGTCTGTTCCATAGAAACCTACAATGCTCCTAGTGGGCCTGCTCTGGCAATAGCTTTCCCAGAACCTAAGAAAAGACCCTGGAGAATCAGTATCCACCAGGTACAGCTGCAGCGTGTCATGAGTCTTACCGTCCCGATTGTTCCAGCCAAAGCAATCATTTGAATATGCCTCTGAGCTAAACCTCGTCTGCGAAACGAGATCAGCCCAATGCTTGTGGAAACTGGATACTTGTTTATCGTTACCTCAATTTCTTGACTTCAGCAAACTCTTTCGGTTCACCACCTTGAGACTCCGGCGACGCTCCATTAACTGGATAGATCAAGGGTTCATCGCTAGGAGTATTGATCTGCCCGTTCGTTTCAATGTCGTTTGAGGACATGTTGATAAACTGGACGTGTTCTGGAGTTTGATTGAACAATCACCTAGATATGAGCTTTGGGCTGGACAGTAGACACGTTGTCAAGGTGAGGTAAGAGGAGGGATTTGATGAGGCGAAGAAATTGCATGATTCTCCTCATGAGAAAGAGGAAGTGGAAGGTCAAAGGATTCCGATGAGAAGTTGTACCTGCTGTTTTTGCATATGTCTCTCTCTGACTCTTCACCCTGGGAAAGAACGATTTGGATTTGACATGTCTTGGACAACCGTATCTTATCTCCGCACCTACAGGCTCAAATCATTTTGTGTATCATGAGTTAGTTCTTGTGACCTTTTTTTTCTTTCACACGTCTGATATCAATTACACATCACGGTCGTATCGTTGAGCGACAGTATTCTCGCCTGGAGGGATTTCATGACAGAATATTACATGCGAAGCAACAAACATTGCAGGGTCTAAATCTGGAAAGTATAGCAAGAAACGACGACAAGAAGAGACTTAACATCATATTCTGTAACACATCTTGGCGATCACAAAGTTCCACAGAATCAATTCTTGTGTATCTTGGTACACTGGTAACACAGGAATATGATGGTTCTTGAGGGTTTGTTTGAGGGTTGCGATGTACGCTAATACCAAATTGGGTTAGTGCATTTACCCCTGAAATCAGTGCTTCATCACCAAAAATCGAGAATGTGAATTGCTACCAGTTAGAGCTTCGTAAGACTACAGCACATGTTTCGTTGACGACCATGAAATTATCAAACATCACTGCTATTAGGACCATTCTTCTGAAATGGCCATCAAACAGAATAGTCATGTGTTTGTCATTTGTTCTATCCAATGATATAGCTATCGATACCGGAATTGCGACCGAGACATGGTAGTACCGTTACTTTGGTATTGCTTCGGATCTTGCTTCATCCTGTTGTCTTGCTCCTATAGAAGGATGAGATGCAAACAGAGGACGATGATATCAAGTCTGTGTTGTTTTGATGGATAAAGTCTCTTAACTCGGCGGCACGGAGATATCGTTCTTCAGTCATTCACTGCTATTACAGTCTTCTTAAAAAAAAAAGCTTTGGAGATCGTGCTTTGAGCACCCTGTGAGCTTTTACAAGATTTAGTTTGTCTACTCTCTATTTTTGATTTGATTGCATTCTCTATAAATACTGCTGTTTATTTCCTCACTCGACTCCGGACTGTTTCCTTCTTGAGTATCTTAATAACCTTCTCACCTGTACGGTGACTCTGCTCGCAGCACTTTTCTTCGTCAGGAAACTCTGCAGCTGGCCTTAAAAGAACATCGTTATGGCAGATCCACGAACTTCTCACAATTTCCCAACTCCTGCCAAGGACTCCACGGAGCCTTTCTGGCATTCTGAAAAGCATTATCTTCATGATCATAGAAGCACTGATATTCTGCCAGTCAGTGACATCATAGATGTCGTTATTATTGGCGCAGGCTATGCCGGAGTAGCCACGGCATATAATCTTGTCAAGAATGAAATTACGTCTAATTGCCCTAAGCTATCTGTCATGATTCTTGATGCAAGATCTGTCTGTTCTGGTGCTACTGGAAGAAATGGTAAACTCAACTGTTCTTTTCGTTAAGTAATAGCATACTAAACTTTTCTAGGTGGACATCTACGACCAGATCTTTACGGTCACATCCCTAAGTATATCAATACAGGAGGTGTGAAAGCCGGTGCTGAGATTGCAGAGTTTGAGATTGCACATGTTCAAGCATTAAAAGAGCTCATCTTACGCGAGAAGATTGACTGTGATTTCACCTTGACCAGAACATGTGATGTATGGAACAATCAAGATGCTGCTGATAATGCTAAGGCTGTCTACGATCGGTTGCGCCTGAACCTAAAATTATCGTACATGGCAGATGTCCAATTTACCATTGGTAAAGATGCCGAGACTGTAAGTTCAATCTTGCCCATTTTGAAAAATGTTGCTTTACTAATCGGGCTCAGATCTCTGGTGTTAAAGGTGCCAAAGCATGTTCGACTTACACTGCCGCCACCTTGTCTCCATACAAGCTGATTACCTCTCTCCTCGCTTCTGCCTTAGCTACCGGCTCTGTCAATCTTCAAACCAACACTCCTGTCATTTCAATCAAACAATCAAATCATGGGTATCACTTGGTCGAAACTCCTCGCGGAATTCTTCAAGCCCGGAAGGTCGTCCACGCAAACAATGCCTATGTTTCTGGTCTTCTCCCCGAGTATGCCAAGAACATTATTCCATGCAAAGGTATATGTTGCCATATTACAGTTCCCAAAGATGTTACTGCACCTCCTATTGGTTACTCCTATATTGTTCGTACTGAGGATGGTATTCTCGATTACCTTATTCCTAGACCTGATGGAAGTATCATTGTGGGTGGAGCTTCAGCAACATTTCGTTCCCATAAGGATCAATGGTATAACAATGTAGATGATGGCAAGCTAATCGAAGCAACCATGAAAGAGAAGTACTACGAGAATTTTATGCAGCGTACCTTTCGTGGATGGGAAAACTCAGATGCTAAAATTGAGAGTATCTGGACTGGTGGTAAGTTATCCCCCCCAATGGCCTTTTCTAAGCTCAAAGAAGCTGACCCATCATACAGTAATTGGATACTCCTTCGATTCAAACCCTCATATCGGTCTCGTCCCACAAAAGTCCGACCAATTCATAATCGCAGGATTTAATGGCCACGGTATGCCTGTCATTTGGCTTGCGGCAAAAGGATTGGCAGAGATGTTGAGAACAGGAAAGTCCTTTGAAGAAGTTCGTGTTCCTATGTCTCTTCCTAGATTGTTCAAGACAACAAAAGACAGGATTGATAGAGCAAAAAATGGCCCTGAAGGTGGTGATATTCTCAATTGAGAAGACGAGTACGAGATAGGCTTTGGCGTGCAGGGTTAGAAAATTGACTATTAATAATTGCTTTCGGTTTTCTTCACTATTGGGCAAAATTATCCTTCGTTCTTGCAGCTTCATGTTTCTAGGCTCCATTATCCTAGAATTATATCGTTGCCACTTTGGGTGATATTCCGTTGCGAAAGAGATATTCAACTAGTGTTAACATTGAGACGATAATTTTTAATATAGGCAAAGCTCATCTTGATGTTAGTCGCGCACTAAATCAGAGGTACCTAGTAATGCTGCTTTGTAAGAGTAATTAGACGATACAAATCAAGCTAAAAGGTTGCAGCTAAAACATATCTGATAGATGGGTTAAGCCAGGAGTGAATAGCTTTGGGGAACTAGTCATGGTCAATAGATTCGAGGATTTTGACACTTTGGACCTCTTCCAGACTTTTGGAAGTTAAAGTAATAAAGCTCTCAGTCGTCCACCCACGAAAATAATAATTAGATGTGCAGCTTCCATAGATTGTATATATGCAACACGAGCTCTAGCGTTGGGGCAAGGGCTTCGTAACGTATCTTACAGAAATCCTTTCATTTCTCTCATAATTGTCTTCTTCGCTGCCGACTATATGTGTATTAAAATTACTACGCACGCAACCTACTACCGTATTAATTGATTCATAGTATAATATTTAGTTATTAGTTATACTGGATTAATAAACCATGTTCTAGATTAAAAAAAGATTTTTTTTTGAATTATAAAATAATATTGAATTTCTTTGAATTTGTTCGAATTTTTTATATTAAGTAGATAAATTTCTTGTTTTTTAGAAAAGAAAAGAGAATATATATATATATATATATATATATTTATTAAATTCAAATAAAAATAAAGACAGAAAAGCATTTTAAAAGAAAAAACTGAAAAGCCTTGAAAAGTAATAATATTTATAATAAACTTGGAATATAAGGTATTATGTATTGTATAAAAATATGTTCAATCTTATCAAAAATCAGATTTTTTGGCTATAAGATATTATATTATAAACTAATTAATATGGTATTTGAAAGTGTTCTGAATCTTTAGAAATTCGCAAGCAATCGAAGACTTAATCTTCAACCTTGCTTGCAAGAATATTTGAATGGTAGAAAACTTTCTTCATCATGATATTCAACTGCGATGATTAGTGTTGAGATGTTGTGGTTCGGATTTATAGTGGAGAATTTATCCAACAAAGGGGGAGGCTAGTACAAAGCCAAGCGATTACAAAAGCGGCAAAGTATCGACATGTACCCGGCTGTGGCTTATGATGAATGCATTAAATACTACTACGAGTGTTTCACAATCGATAAGCCAGTCAATTGAACGATTCCCAGTCACGCCGAATTGCTATAGCCGCTAGGGAATATCCCAGATGGCGTTATTAGCAAACTAGTTCTCGCCTGGTATAACAATTTCTTTCTCAATTTCTCATGGCTGCTTATAACAACCTCTAAAAACTACAACGAATACAATATGTACACGATGGGTAGCCATGAAACAGCAGTAAAGGCCGTCGCGACTTCAGTTCGTCTCTTCTTTGCTCAAAAAGAATCATTTAGAATTTATCATGGATCGACAAATAGCACAAGACCAAATCATCAAAATCGCATTGTTGATATCAGTAACCTCAAAAATGTACTGAAGATTGACCCGACGGCTCGCACAGCACTTGTTGAGCCGAATGTTCCTATGGATCGGCTTATTGAGGCGACTTTGAAATATGATCTCATACCGCCAGTAGTGATGGAATTTCCTGGTATTACTGTCGGCGGGGGGTATGCGGGATCTGCTGGAGAAAGCAGCTCATTCAAACACGGATATTTTGACCAAACTGTCAATTCCGTCGAAATGGTACTGGCAAATGGAGAAGTTGTCACAACATCTCGTTTTCAAAATGCAGATCTGTTCAAAGGAGCTGCTGGTGCAATGGGAACTTTGGGAATAGCAACATTGATTGAATTGCAGCTTATTCCTGCCAAGAAATTTGTTCAGCTGACTTATGAGCGAAAGTCCTCGGTTCATGAGACGATTGAAGGGGTAAAGAAAGAAACTGGAGATTCCACCAATGACTATGTCGATGGTGTCTTGTTTTCCAAAGATTTCGGCGTAGTAATGACTGGGAAATTGACAGACGATAAGCCAGCTAACATTAAAGAGCAATCTTTCAGTCATGCAAGAGATCCCTGGTTTCACTTACATATCCAAGAGCGAATGAATAGCGAATCTCTTAAGTCTTGCGTTGACTACATACCAATGGGCGAATATTTATTTCGGTGGGACAGAGGTGGGTTCTGGATGGGCCATCAAGCATTTCAATACTTTCCGTTTGTTCCATTCAATCGATGGTCTCGATGGTTTTTAGACGACTTTATGCACACCCGGATGCTATATCGTGCTCTACACGATACTGGTCACTCATTCGAGCATATCGTACAGGATCTTTCCCTTCCGTATTCTACCGCAGAGGAATTCGTTGACTACTCACAAGCTGAGTTAAACATATGGCCTCTGTGGCTATGTCCTTTACGAGAGATGCAAGCGCCGACATTTCATCCCTCGACTACACTTCCGGGTCCAACTAATGATGAAAAACCAATGCTTAACATCGGTCTCTGGGGTCCAGGATCTAAGAACCGAGATGAATTCTTCCGGCAAAATCGTCAATTGGAGAAAAAACTTGCGGATTTGGGGGGCTTCAAAGTCCTGTACTCTCACACCTATTATACGGAGACAGAATTTTGGGAGTTGTATGACAGGAAGTGGTACGAAGACTTGCGGTCAAAGTACTCGGCTACATCTTTGCCTACAGTTTACGACAAAGTGAAGGTAGATATGTCAAAATTCTCGGGGGTCAAGTTATCTTGGTATGAGTGGATATTGAAACTATGGCCGGTGGCTGGGCTAGTGGGCATCAGGTCTGCTATACGTAGCAGAGACTACTTGTTGCACAGGAAGCCACTATGGAGAGAAAGGATGACTATTCAGAAGCCTTGAGGTAATTGTCATCGGAAGCAGATTTTCGATAGTTCAAATAATTAGTTTGGAGGTCCTATCTATAAAATGTGAATATCGGACGGAGATCTGGTGAGAGCAGGCACTTTTCAAACGCTATGTAGAATAAAAGAAACAAATTTCTATTACAAATTTTAAAGGACCGAAAACGAGGCTTTCACAATGCTTTCGAGAGGAAGAAGCTTTTTGTTCAATATTTGTGATCTTGATAAGGACTCACTCTCCAGCTTTCGCCTGAGGCTCGCGGAAGAAGGTAAATAAGGGGAATCCAATAGATGTGAAATTATTCTCTACGCACATGGATGGTCCAGTCAATCTTTCGTAACTTAGGCAGCTACATCAATTGCGCCGGTGTGGCTCAATTGTGGCTCTTGTTTTCCATCTAGCAGTCAGCTGAACCAAGAACTTCATCAGTGGAACTCATGTCAGTGTGATTTAGACATCATTTCATAAATTAAAATAGACTGTTTAAACGTCATATCAACGTGCCCTAGCTATCGACGACACTTTTTGAAGCAATTTCTTGAGTTTTTATGCCATCGTTTGGGCGCTTTTGGTTTCACCAATGCACAACCTGACTCGACCTTATCTTCAGCCTCAGTTGACCATGTAAACAAGATTCTTCTTTTAAATGAGATGAGAATGGCTCCTTACAAGTATACTCAGCTTGGAAGAGAAAATGAAGAGATTAGACTGTTGAGTCTAATGCCAGGCGCACGAGATGACGACATCTTCATGCACATTTTTCATGTACCACTAATTATTCCAATCCTGGAGACTAGTGAAATCAAGAGGCTTTCACTTGAGGAACTACAAAGAACTCTCCCGGACAATATGTATGCCATGAAAACAATCGATGGGCGATATATTTTCAAACACCGCAACGGAAATCCAAATTCGTGGGACCATCCAGATCCAAATCTTGATCGTGCTCTTTATGATTTGCCGAAACACAGAAATTTTGCGGAAAACAAACCTAAATATGAAGCCCTTTCATATGTTTGGGGATCTACCGAGAATCCAGATACAGCACATGTGTTGGGCGAAGCTTTGTCAACGATACAAATTGGGGCTTCTCTTGCTGTTGCACTTAGACAATTAAGATACAAGGATAAGCCGCGAATACTGTGGATAGACTCTATCTGTATCAATCAAAATGATATTCCCGAGCGAAGTCACGAAATCGGACGCATGAGAAACATCTTCTCTTTCGCAGATCAAACTATCATTTGGCTTGGGGAAGAAGCTGACGATAGTACAAGCGCTTTATTTACTATTCAGCATTTCGCAGGACAGGTCGAATACATAGGTGGAGGATTAGTTGCATATAATCCTGGAACCAAGCTATTAGAGTGGAGACACTCAAACTTTCATCTGCCGTATGACACCAAAACATGGTCATCCATAAGAGCTCTCTTCCAGAGGCCTTGGTTCAGTCGAGTCTGGGTCCTACAGGAAGCTCTACTTGGCGATCAGGGATCATCAGTACAGTGCGGTAATACCTGTATTCCTTTCACTGCTCTTCGAAAAGCAATGTTAGTGCTTGGAAGAAAAGTCACGACACCAAGCGACATACGCTCCCAATTATTGTCATACTCTCCTGGAGTCCTGCCTGAATCCATGAGAGAGCTACCCGAGCTTCTGAGATGGGCTAAGCATCGCAACTGCAGCGATCCTCGTGATAAAATATATGGGGTACTGGGATTAGTATCGCCTTTAATTGCCGAAGGAATTACGTGCGACTATTCTGTTCCTGTGGCAGAAGTGTATAAGAGTGCAGTGCTCAGTTATATCATTGTCACAAAGCGGCTGCATCTGCTCCAACACTGTCAGTTGATCCAAATATTTGGAGACGGACCATCATGGGTTCCGAATTGGTCTTTTGAAGATAGAAATATTATGATAGGTATTGTCTTGGGAAGATATGCAGCAGGCTCTTCTTCTGCTGCAACACTGTATCGAGCGCCAAATACTTTGGAAGTTACCGGTGTATTTTTCACAAGAGTAACTTCAGTTAAAACTAAATATTCAGGCAATGCAAGGGAAACTTTCCAAGCAATTCGTAAATGGGAACCTGAAGGTCTCAATTCCAGAGACTATATCGCAGGCGGCTCTTTGATTGATGCATTCCTCGAAACTATCTATCAAGGACGTACCAAGGAGAGATATCCCGGACTTCGCATTCCACATTCCTGGGAGCTCCGCCGAAGCTATTTGGAAGCTGTTGATAAAGATAATGAAGATCGAGATGCGATACTGAACTATGTTTATGGATTGAATTTTGGTGCCATGGCATTCATAACAACAGAAAAGGGATATATGGGAATAGGACCACCTGGAGTTGAGGAAGGTAAGGCTTGATTCACTTGCTTCGCAACTCTTCACAAGACCTGACAGTACAAGGTGACTATGTATGTGTACTACTAGGAACCGAGCTTCCAATGATTTTACGCCCAACACCATCCGGAGAGTTTCTAGTTGTAGGGTCTTACTTCATTCATGGTCTTATGGATGGAGAAGCTCTACTTGGTCCTATACCAAGTCCATGGAAGACCGAACTATACCGAAGGAAAGATTCAGGGTACTCAACTCACTTTGTCAAACCGAACGAGAAAACTCTTGATGACCCACGTCTCCCTCCTCTATCTTCTGAATGGATAGAAGTCAATAGAGATGACGGTCCGTGGCCCATCAGCAAATCCTTCTTCAAGAATGTTGTGACAGGCGAGATGATGGATTCTGATCCTAGAATGCTTCCGCAAGCATTGGTGGAAAGAGGTGTGGAACTGCGGAAATTCAAGCTGATATAACTTCCCTAGAAAGTATGTTCTAACTGAAGAAACCACGAGCGCCACGAGTGAGTCTTATTCAATGAGTCTTTATGGGTTATTGTTCTCGTAAATTTGATCCCTGATGGCAATTCCTCGAATACTAACAAGTAGGTATACAAGACATTTGTCATGTCTAACTGTGATTTAGTTTATCATTCCACCACTAGGATCACTTCCACCAGCCAATGATTGGCCACACCAAGAACTTTTTAGGCATTTACTCTCCAGATATGGTAACTACTTCGCATTGCATCTTCCATGATCTGAGAAACGAAAGAAAACAGTACTCTTCAACTCTACTCACGGTATATACAGTCTACAGAAGAGTAGACTTGTACCCACTTCGCCCATGCTAATCATCTGACCTATCAAATCTTGCATAAAGACACCGTGGAGTGGCTAGCATTTACCCCGCAGGAGCTGTCAATCCTCTAGAGAAGTGAATAATCTCGTTTAATTCAACCAAGATTGTCATGTCATGGACATATTCAATATCTATTTTCACGCGATTCTTAACCATAGCTAGATGGAATGGGACGATTCGGTGCACATTCATTCCCAAATCAATCCAAACACGATAGTGAATTCATACAGCGCTCGAAAAGCTTAGCCTCGGTTTTATCTTGAATCTCTGCTTAAAAGCTTTCACATTTCCCAACACTTCTTCATCTTTTTACAATTCCCATAATCAACTTCTTACCTACCAAGAATTCATAATCCCACAAGCGTTCAACTAAAACTTCATTTTGGATACAGACCAACACATTCAATTCTACATCAACAAAGACATCGCAAACATGGATATCGAAAAGGCTTCGTTTAGCTCAGCCAGTAGCATTGCTGATGGCAAGGCAACTCCAGTTCCTGTTGTCGCTCGTCAATCCTGGTTCAAGCGATTAGTTTTACGCCTATTTCCAAATGATCGAAGTGGTTCTGGCAAGAGCAAATGTTTTGTTTTACATGACAGTAACTCGTCTCAATTCCTTGCACATACACTAAACACCTTGAAAGCCGTCCAAGAGCAGACATCAGCGGCTACTCTTAGGGATATTTCCTTCCGGATGTTCGAGTATGTAGACCCTCCACTTTAAGAATGAATACAGCTAACAGCAACCATAGTACTCCGGGCAAGCTTCCTATATCGGGTCACTATGCAATTCAGACAAAGGACGAAGAATATTTTTTGATCAGAAAGGAATTGGTTCTTCGAGGATCGAGACCTTTATTTGACAAGGTATTTGGCAAGGGTTCATTGAAGGACAGCAGTGCATTTCCCGCTGCAATCCTGCCCGACTTCGGTAACTTCATTTTGGGGATCTTTGTCGAGTGGACTTACGATCGCGGCATTAGATGGATGCAATCTGACGACACTTCCGATAAAGAAATCTCTCCACGCGAGGCGAATCTTGAAATTATACATTTTTTCATGGAAATTCTTTTCTTTGCCGACAGATACTCTCTCGGTGAATTCCAAGATGATTTTCTCGAACTATTCATCCAGTTATTGAAGGACGATATTTCACCATTGGATATAAACCATGTTCGCCGGTTTCACAGGCGAATATCGCAGGATTCAAAGATCCGTGTCTTCTTGGTTGATTGGGTTGCTTTCATCATCCAAGAAATTGATGCTTCAGGGAAATTGAAGGGAAAAAATGCAGCATTGAACGGTGACCTTTCATTAAACAAGAGAGAAACCCTGGTTGAGCTACTTCACTTGCTTGAAGGTGGCAAGATTCGACCTCCACATGGAAAGTTTCCTGACCCTCGGGATGCCCCAAGTTGTGTTTATCACCACCACGGCAGTGGACAAAAGTGCCGCCAAAGAGTTCTTGCTGGCTCTTTTATGCCGAAGGATTTTAAAGTAAAAGCATAATGCCGGGGGCTGGAGCTTTGATGGGATTGATATGGTTGACGAGATAATGGGAAATGGGAGCAAGGGATACGGAACTAGGAACATCTGATCATCATATGAGCATTCATTTTGCGATTGCTTTCAGGCAGATACTAGCATTTGCTATATCTAGAAGGATGAAGGCTTCCTGGAAAAGAAATACTTCTAGAGCAATTACAAATCAACAGCCCGTTTTTGATGTACAATTGAGTGATATACAAGCCGTTACCTGTGGTGATTAATGTTCAAATTCCTCCCTCGATGGTTCTAAAATGACTCCTATAGGAATACCAATAAGATCTGTGTATATGCATGAAGAGATACCAACAAACATCTATCTCAAAATGTTCGCTGGTCTCTACTCGTCAGCCTCTGAGAATTATTCTTCTTTGCCCACGTCAAGCTCACCTACCTAGACAGTTTTGACTACATACAATTTGCATTTCTTCTCTGCTTTCGAAACAAAACTTAGAAAGTCTTCAAATTTTCTCACCCAGTACATGTGTCCTGAGCTTCTTCCTACCCATCACTTGCTCAAAACTTACACCACACCATACAAAGTCTTCAGAACAATAAAGTCCAAAGACAACAAACAAGAAGCACAAGGTCCACACCAGATGGCTTTGCTGTACATCGCATCGCACAGTTTCTCAAATTTCCTTCCCCCTCCCCTTTCTCATCACATCACCCAACCTCACCCCCACCTCCTACCCAACACAAACTTCACACCTCCCCATCCCAAACTCAACCTCAAACCACATATCCTCACGTGCCAACCCAAAGTAACCCAACAAAACCTTCTGTTGCACATCTAGAAAAGTGACATTTTAGTCCAAACCTTTTGACCAAGGTTATCAAACAAACTGATTAAATAAACTTCGAAATCTTTCATCCCGTTTTCCAAACAAATCCATCCTTTTTTACACGCCCCGCTGCCTTCAAGATCCTCCCTCACTCAAGTTCGCTTGACTCTCTTTCTGAAGTCTCGTTACTGGTTAGTTATTATACATACCTTATTGAATTGAATACGCAGTCTAATGGTGATCTTGAATAAATAAGATCCAGACATCTAAAGTCTACCTTTTCGTTAAAATTTCATTCTTTAAGATCAAAATCTCACTCGAATATAACTTCAATCTCAACCTCAACTCCAACCTCAATCTAACCCTCAACCTTACCATCAACTTCACCATCATTCTCTTTCGCCATCAACATACTTGATATTAGACCCCCAGCTTCCCAATGAATCCTCGAATTGACATTCCTCTCAAATACAAATACTCTAATTGAATCCCCTTTCTCCTTCTATACCCGTAATTCAGACAGTCAGACTATGCCGATACAAAAGATTAGCATTAGCATTAGCTTTGGAATGAACACATCTTCCCCTTTTCGCTTGTCTTATTACCGACACCGCTCTATCACCATTCGAAATTCTTCTCTCTCTCTCTCTCCTCCTCCTGCTTTCTCAAACTCTCTTCCCCACAAGTTACTCCCACAAACTACCAATACAATCCAACCAACAACTAACACTACCCCATTCACCAAATCAAACTCTCTATTCCTCAACCCACAACTACTATCTAGCAAAAAGATTACCACCCCCCAAAAGCCTCATCATAAACATCCATCTCCCCATCTATCTCCCCATCCAAATCGATCTCCCTCTCATCCCCATCCCATACGTCCCCTTTCTAGCCTTACAACATCCCAACTGAACCGATCAAAAACGAATTTTCAAACCCCATCAACCATCAACCATCTCCCCTCCCTTCTACACATATCTCACCCTCTCTAGCTCACCTCAGCCCCAGCGGTGGCACCACACCCAAGCCAGGAGTAGATACAGAAAGATACCTTTACCCCTCTACTCCCCCCTTCAAAGTACATCTGCCTTTGAATCCATTCCCGTCCCATCCAATCCCAATAATCCAATCCAAAACCACTATCCTCCCACGTCATAAAATATCATACAATACTCATTACTCACTAAAACTTATCTACCTAGGTAACCGCCTATATATAACAAAAGCCCACCCAACCCAACTCATTCTCTCCATCTCTCCATCTCCCTACTCTACCCCGCAGACAACCCTACAACCAATAACCCTAACCCAAATCCAACCCAAGCCAATCCTCCCTCTACGCTCCATTACAATTTACGAAAAGAGCATCAAACAACTTTTAAGTTTTTCTTTCCTTACCTTCCCTTTCCTTTCTTTACCTATCTAGCCAATATATTATCCAATCCAATCTATTCATCTCCATCCACCCCATTTCCCTTCGTATCTTTCCCTATCTCAATCACTCCACGTCCATCTATCGATTTATTAATTCATCCATCCCCCTCCTTCAAGCCCCTATCTCCCCCAGCCTCTAAAGTTAGCAATCATACCCAACCCCCCTTTTCACTTCTCACTCCCATTTTGCTTCCAGCGCTTACTCACACTTCTCTCACACTTCTCTTACACTCCACTCCACTCCATCTATTCATCGACAATCAACAATCAATCAATCTATATCTCCACTAACATACCCATCTATTTCTATACAAAAGCCAGCCATTTACCTCCCTATCATGAATCTCCCAATCTCACATCTATCTACCTATTCATAATTCATTATCTTCCCCTCTCCCCTATCCTTTCCCCTGTCCTTTTCCCCATTATCTTCCCCCCTCCCCCTCCATCATCAACTCTCCATTATCAACTCTCCATCATCAACTCCCCAACACCCCAATTCCAAACTCAAGATTCAGAAATGAAGAAATGAAGAAATGAAGAAATGAAGAAACTGACGAGATACCCCTTTTCCTTTTTTAATACACCACCCATTATCAACACCACCATCACCATCATCAATACCAACCTAAACACCAACACCAACAAACCCATTAAAATATGACTTCTTTATCTCCCTCTCTCCCTCTCTCCCTCTCTCCCTCTCTCCCTCTCTCCCTCTCTCCCTCTCTCTCTCCCCCACCCCTCTTCGCCCTTCCACAATCCCACCAACAACATAACAAAATCTAATCCAATCCAACCCAACCCCACCCAATCCTCTACATATCAAACATCGCATCAAGCACCATATCAAACAGCACTTGAACTCAAATCTAAACTTACTTCGCCCCATCAACCTACCTACCTATCTATCTACCTTCATTTATTCTATCCCTTTAGCCTCTAGAGTAAATTATCAATCATACTTCCTCTTCTCTCACAGCTCACGGCACGGCTCACAGCGTACATCTCACACTTCAATCCACACATTTCAGTTCTCCCCACACACATCACAAACACATACTCAAACATCTCAATTCATTTTCATCTTCATTTTAATTATTCATTCCATTCCATTCCATTACAAAGCAAAAGTTAGGTAGGTAGGTAGGTAGGTAGGTAGTTACGTACGTACTTAAATGAGATCAGGCCTTCCCTTGCCCTACTCAACTAAGTTCAAGATAATAAAAAAAAGAAAAAGAAAACCACGCGCAAAAAAGAACAGATCAAAGTAAAGTCAAGATAAAAAAGGAAAAAAACAACTAAAGAAGTCTCTCGAGCTATCATAATAAATACAGAGTATTGATCCACCCCCCAGAAAGTTTTTGGATGAAGAAACGCGGGTAGACTTTTATCTGAAGCCATATGAAAATGAAAAACTTATAGTAGAAACCAATCTTTCTGTAAGCATGATGGTCTTTCGTCTTGTGTCTTGCATTTATATTCTCTTCCCTTTCGGTCATTCTCATGTGCAAAAATAAAACTCCTCGAAATACCACTCATTCTTGAATGCAAGACCTCCATTATGGCATTTATGACCTTTGCCTCGCAGAAGCAATGCCGCGCCCGAAATATCACCATTCACCCCATCGCTCGCTTCTTCAACTGCCAAATATTAAGGATCAATGATTAAAGAGACATGAATTGAAAAGTAAAGTATCGGTTGTGTCGTGTCGGTACCATCATTAAAAGGCAGGCCCTGGTTTTTGAAAGGACTTCACCCCCTTAACGGAGTGAGAATCCCTTCCTCTTGCCTTCCTTTTCTATGGGTCTTCCACTTTCGACTCTGGATTTCTTCTCCTCCAATTCTTGACGTTGACGCTCGAGTTGTTCCTTCATCTCGCGATGTCGTGCGTACAACTCTTCCTCGCTTTGCTTCAGCTTGCTCTCCTTCTCTGCGACCTTTTGTTGGAAAACCATCTTCATCTCGGCCTCCATCTTGGCAAGCTTTTGCTCGTGCAATTGACGCTCCTCTTCTTGCTTGACAGCTGGGTTGACCTCCTTGAAAACATTTGGATCTTGAGTAACACCCATAGCAGTAAGCTTCTCCGATCTGTAGTTCTCGTACAAAGCATTGTTGGTGTGTTCCTTGAGCTCCTCCATGTGGGTTCGGATAAGCATTTGTCTGAGCTTAACGAAATCGCAGTGCTCCTCATTGTCAACTTCAATGGTACCCCATGGGTATTTACGTCCGCGAACTTTACGTCCCTCGCTGTTTGTAATCTCGGAATTGGCACCAACAACTGCGAAAGGTACCTTGTCCATAATCTCCTTGTTCTCAGCAATTGTCTCCTCGTCATCTTTTTCGTAATGTGGACCCTCGAAGATTTGGATATCGTGGTGCTTGATGTCAGCAAGAATCTAGAGTATGATTAGCGTGAGTTTTAAGATGTGCAATTGGAACCCTTACTCTGAACTTGAAGGCGGCAATTTCTTCATCGGTCAATGTATCAGCCTTGGCAATAACTGGGATCAAGTTGACCTTGGTATGAAGTCTACGCATAACTTCAATGTCCAATGGCTTCAATGCATGACCAGTTGGTTGAATGAAGTATACACAAGCATGAACACGGTTATCAACAATGTTCATTCTGTTGACCTTGTTCTCAGCATCCAAATAAGCATCGAAACGTTGTTCAATGTTATCAACAATTGGTCGCCAAGACTCATCATTGTTGACGAAATCACCGAAACCTGGGGTATCAACGACAGTCAAACGTAAACGAACACCATTCTCCTCGATATCAGCGCTAATAGATTGGATAGAAACGGTTTTTGGGATAATATCGAGGGAAGGTCCTTTGCGCTCTCTTGGTGGATATAAGGAAGTGTTGAAAAGAGTGTTGACCAAAGTCGACTTTCCAAGTCCAGACTCACCTATTCAGGAGTTAGCATATACCAAAAATTAGTTCAGAGAAGCTGCACACGTACCAACGACCATAACATTGAAGTTGAAACCCTTTCTGACACTCTTGCGGTGCCATTGATTTGGTAAATTTGCAAATCCAACATATCCAGTTAATTTTCTTCGAACAATGTTCTTCATGTCGCTTGCTTGTTGAGCGGCGATCTTTGGATCTGTTGAGCTGACAGTCATTGGAATTTCTAATGGGGATGATGGTGCTCCGTTTGGAATTGGTGAAGACCGGGTAGGGGCCATTGGGGCTCCGTTAGTAGCTGTATAGAGAGGTAAAATGTCAGCCCAGTCATTTGAAGTAGTGCTATAATTTTTAGAAGCCTGTTGCAGCTTCTCTACGACCCATAACTCCATTGACTCATGGTGGTCCATAGAAATTTGTTCCAAGCTCGGAGCTTCTTCAACATCCAGCATGCTTCTAAATTGAGCGCGAATACGTTCTGCTCCTCGCTGATGGCGATGCAAGCTTCCAGGGTATTGACGCTGTTCGATACTATCTAACGATTGCTTAGGCAATGAGGTGCCCTTGGACAGGCTCTCGGATCGAATTACAGACCATTCCTTATCTTCAGTTTGGGATCCAGGGGGTGGACCAGAAGATTTCTTGGAGATGATAAGATTCCAGTGACCACTTGTATTTGGCTTCATGGCTGGCATATCTTGATGATGAAACATCTTGTGGCAGGTTACAGATGGTTTCTCAACTCGTTGAATTGGATTTCGAAATGTGCGAATCTATCAGACTCGAGATTTGAAGCTCTGGAGTTGCAACAGTCATATGTTTGGAATAATTGTCGGGATGATAGATGGTGAAGTGCGAATTCGAAGAATTGAGAACCACGCAATTGTCGATGGAGTTGTTGACACCCTGACGATGCCATTTCCTCGCATAGTATTGACTGCCTCGAAAATGAAAGAAATTGCTTACCCATTGTTATGATTGATGTAGAAGGATCGAAGGTGGTTGTTTTCGTGGAGAAAGAAGGTGGGAGGTTGTAAACTCTGTTGGCACGACAAGATGGGAGAAATCAGCTTCTATGAACCAAAAGATGGTCGCAGACAAGGTAGTTGAGATGGAAGAGATCAAAGTCAATGGACCAGTCTCGGAGAAGCCAAAAGGTAACTTTTGAAGGTATTCTGAGAGATCGAGGGATTGATTCGATGGGACGATGTCCAAATCATGCAGGAATACGAATAATAGCACGTACCAGATATTAATTCTTTGATCCTCAACAAGTATTGGTTCGCGTGGTGTTTTATTGCGGATCAAGATATGAATGGGTAAAATTGACCAAGTAATTGTGTTTACTCAGGATGTGTTGAAGGTTACGATACTGACGAGGAAGGTAAATGGAAGATTGAAGAAAATAGAAGAAAAAGTTGGGAGTCTAAACGATTGTGTAGTGAATGTGAAATGTAATGTAGATGTGTATGTGTATGTGTATGTGTATGTGTATGTGTATGGGAAAGAAGGCGAAAAAAAGTTGTGTGTAGGTTTAATAAGGTTGGTAAGGTTGTCAAGGTCGCACCGGTAAATGGTACTACACTACTACGAACTAGTACAGTAGGTACAGGAGGTATAGTATTTCCTAATGATTGCTTGCGGTTGGCGTTGGAATGCTGGCTTAGGTCTGGTGTCTGGTGTCTGGTGTCTGGTGTCTGATGTCTGGGTGGCTGTCTGGCCGTTGATGACTGGCTTATTCTCTTTCTTGTTGAATTTCTGCGTTGCTGGACTTGTTCGACTTGGTGTTCCCACTTGATTGCAAAAGGGGTTATTTTTTGGGGCGCTGGGGTTTTTTGGGCTTGGGATGAATCGAGTGGGTATAATTACTTGGGGAAAAGGGTCAAGGCCAAAAAAGCTTTATTATTAAGATTAACACGCGCTTCTTCTTGGGGGGTAGGGGGGTAGGGGGGTAAGGGGAAACTGGTCATTTAACGTGTATATATGATATTGGGAAATTATGAATTGATTGAGGGTACCTAGGTATTGTATCTCGGTGCATATGGATTAATGTGCTTAGATACCGGTAGATATAGTTATATATATTGAATCTACCTAGGTAGGTGTTTGCAGTCTAGATGAACGATAGACACAAACCTAGGTACGTACGTATATAAAGTAAGCAGTGAATAAGTCGTGAGTAGTGATTGATGAGTACCTAGTTAGTGGGGGGAAAGAGTGAGATGAACATATAATATACGTCGTATAATACAATTAACTATATAGAAGAAGTACAAAAGATTCCATTACACCCCATTGGAAGCCTTGGAGTGAATACGTTGGGAGTGGTGGACTGCAAATCATGAATGGTAAGTGGGAGGTGATTCAGGGGGGAAATGAAGATATACACATGAGAAAGGACGACGAGTATTCTATCCAATTGTATCGTCAACGTCACATACATTGATGCTCAGTACCTCTCTACAACGGTGCAGGTACTCCTACTCTATCCTCCCTGTCGAGTACATACCTCCGTCATCTCTCATCACATCAATCCGATATGTTGGAAGTATCTACGATCAAGTGCTCACTGTCCAATGCCAGTATCTCAGTGTTGGTGCGTCGCTCCTAATACGTATCAGATTTGGTGATCCTCCAATGATCTTTCAATCATGGAACAATAGACGGACTGCCTTCGTCAAATGAGATTCTTCGTCAGTTGAATCAGTACCAGCTAATTATATCCTACTTCTACTGCTGCTGCTAGACCAATAATAAGTAATAACAAGTCACAAGTACTTCATATTGTGTATCGTGTATTGGTTTGGTACAATGTACTCCTATTTTGGCTCTTGATACCTCAACATTAACGAATCTGCAATTGACCTACCTCGTATCTACCTACCAAGTACTCAACAATTGCTTCCTCTTCCCTTTCCGATCTCTTCCTATAGCTGGGTACATTATCTCCTCCCTCGCTTCTCAAATTTCCCCTTCTTTTTCCATCTCTCCTCCTCCTCCTCCTCCTCCTCCTCTTCCTCCTCCTCCATCATATTCATCAAATGTGTTTGTCTCCCCACGAATTATCATTTCACTAAGTTCCCTCAAGCTTCCTCATTTGCGCTCTGTGCAACCCCCCAATGTAACCAAAATTCTCCACTGCCGGTGCAGGATTTCTTGGGTCTAGTATCTCCACGTGACCATCGGTCCCTGACTATCTTAGATATCCGTCTTGTCCTGATTCGGTAACCACTAAGCCATATTGAGCAAAGTGTCTCACTTTAGTCGATTTCCTAGTGCCGTTCCTCTTACCATCACTTTCACTATCAATTTCTGTGTTTCCTCAATTGGTTCAACAACAAACAAAAAGTGGAATTATCCAAAAGCTCTTTGAAGCTTCATGATAGCGGCATCTGTACGTATCCAAAAATATCTATCAGGTGGAGAAGATGTGAAGCGAATTGAAAAGGAGGTTACACTCAAGCAGACGACGAGGTATGTTTACAAGATTTGCCCTCATTTCAAACCTCTATCAATAGTTACTGACGTGTTTCGCCTTTCAATGTAGATCGCAATCCCCCCAAACATAACTTCCGAATTGCATGGTTATACATACAAGGATAGGCACAAACGGAAGATAAACGTCTTTTCGGTGCATTACTGGAACTTTACGAAGAGATTCATTCATCATTTGTTTCTTTTCGAAAGAGAAGTCGTTGATATAAGGCGTGTTTATACTTTCCCTTGAAACTTTTAATGTCAAAATAAATTCCAACAACATCGGGATGTTCTTTTGAAACAGCCTGTCATCCGAACTTTAATTGGTTGGTGGAATCTGTGCTCACCATACCAAAATTGGTTAAGGCTAAGCCTCCATGAAGGGGTGAAATAGTCAAGTCGACTATGTGGATTAAATTTTGCAACTTCAATTTTGACATTGAACGATTTCTTTTCATTTTTCTGTTGTCAACTTTTACAAGAAGTATGACCTAAGAGGTCTGCGGGCCGTAGAAATTCTCTTCTTACACCACTTCATCAGCGCACAACCTCGATTATTCTCTCTCCCGGAATCATCGTGTTTCGTTGTACTAAGTTGAGCTGCTTTATTTGTTGCCCGAGTAGGAATCATGAGACTCATTGACTCGCATGAAAATTGATGCATGCCTCATACTGTTGAAATAGTCACTCAAGCTGTCAAAGGGTGTCAATGGATTCTCTGGCAGATCTTTGCTTATCATGTCTCTCACGTGGATGTTCGATCTCTTGCCTTACCCGCTCGTCATTCTAAATTTGATTATTTTCAAAGAAGTCTGATGACTAGACGAGCATCTGATTTAGAACTCAAAAAATAAATTCTCATTACCTAACCTTCCATTGATCACTTTTTGCATATAGGTGCCGGGGCTGAATATCACTCGACACAGGTGCTCCGAAAATACTAATCCGTCTTTCCGATCGTATCATTCACATATTCCTGCAGTGAAAACTAATCGCATAACTATTGAACGATATCAATCACTCTTTTGACATATTCCATCAACCATTCCCCATCCTGTTGCAGTCGATCTTACTTCCATCAAAGTAAGCGCTCTCAGCCCTCATTATGGTCTCCCAATTAAGCAGAACTCTTCGCACAGTTCCAGGTGAGATTCTTCTTTCAATTATCAAACATGCAGACCAGGAAACTCGGAGTAAACTTTCACTATGCTTAACGAAATCTTACTTAACAACGCTGGCAATCTTATACTCCAAGGCCGACGCAATCCATATGACACTTTACTACTACTTTCGCGAACCGTGAACAGTGTTAATTTTTGTCGTTCAAATAAGCGTTTATATCGTGAGTTCCCAGAGTGCCATTACCATTACATTTGACCATTGGGGAAGATTATTGTTGGGTTGATCGCATGATTGCAGGGCAAGAGATCTTGCACTTGCTCTTTTCGAGACTATCCCGGTAATTGACATATATTGTAGCGAAAGGGACTTGTCTGGTCTGCAATTCTTTTGCGACAACTTCATAACTCCTAATTCCCAATTGTATTCCTCACCTATTCCTTAATGTTCATGGCCAAGTATATGTATATAAATATAAAAGCATCTCAGTGCGCCAAGAACTCCAGTCATATCATCAAACTCCAAACACCGAAGCCATCGCAAGTATTCCTACAATATACGCTTACAGCTTTCCAACATTGCGCCCCGGGGTTCCTCCCTTCCCTTCCATAATCGGAATAGCATTATAAGCACATTATTATATCGTTATATCATACACATATAATACACACCTCGCGACACATACACATCCAATTAATAGTCCTTCTTCTCCGTACCACCCCTTCTTTCCTATTCCAACTTTTAAGGGCGGATGGCGACATACTCTTTACATCTCCATCTCTATCTCTGTCGTATTTGCCAACCTCATTGATTTGGTAAGCTCACTCAACAAGCCAGCTCCGCAGAATTATACCTCGGGTCGCTAATCTCGAGTTCCGATGTACCAGTTGGTATGCTGTCGAAGATTGATTCCTTGGTTGTGAATTCTTGCCAGAAAGTGTGGCAATCTGATGGGGGAAATGTCAGTTTGAGAAGATAATACAGCGAGTGTATGGGTTGAGGACAAGAAAACATGCGCCTAGTGGTAGATCTCGGGCCTGCTATTTCAAGGAAAAACAAAGTTGACCGTGAAGTTTGCACAGAAGACAGACCTTTAACATCGTAGAATTCGATGATTAACCCCTTGATATTACTCTTTCCAGAGATGATTCCGGATCGGTCTTGAAGTCTCTCGTAGGCCCCATTCGTCGATTCCTGCGAGCCGATTGTAGTAATGCTACCTTGAGTACTGTTTCTTGAAAGTCTCGTCATTTTTTTACGAGCTTCGTGTAAGGGCCTATCATCAAGGCTCTCTAGTGTTATGACTTTTGTCTTTGGTTCCTTTGGTTCTTTGAAAATTGATACTGTGCACTATTGGTCAGAATTTTCCAAGGGAGAAAAAATATTTGGAGGAGGTATACTTACCAGGCCACTCTTCAAAACTGGACTTGCGATCCGAAGATTTGCGGAAGTAAAGAATGTAGCGACTACGGGATATAGCGTCACGAAGAATTCGAATTGTAGATAGGCGACATTGATATTCTTTATCTTTTATAGACTTGATCCATTGAATATCAAAGTAGTATTTTACTTCTTTGAGAAGAATGAGGCGGTGAAATTCCAGGAAATCTGATCTTAAATTTAGTAAGGACTTGATGTATTTTGTTAAGTATAAGAGCAAGCTACCTTTCCTATTGTAAAATGTATAAGTTGGTGGGCAACTATAACGCAAAATCTTCTGCCCTTGAACTTCGTCGGACTTGGTGACTTTAAGCCGGTGAGAGCCTAGCATTTGGACACGGTATCTATGAGATTCATCTTTGTCAACGTGGCGATTGTCGATGTAAGGTATCATAGAGCTTTGTGATGTTGAGGGTGTAGCAGGGTCGACTGAATGACGAACTTCAATACAACCGTCTTGACTGATGGTATTTATGATAATGACTTCCCCATTTTCTGATCGAACGATAGATTGTATGAATCCATTGACTGCATGTTTGGGATATCTCCTGATGAAAAGTCAGTAGATGGATGTCAGAATGGAATTGGAACTCACAGATGCACTGCGATCGATGGATCAATAAGTATCGAGGGAGTTGGTGAGATTGAAGTGGTAGACAGAGCTCTGTTGTGTCCCGATGAGCCAGCCGAGTCATGCGGGCATGGGGAATACCCGTAGGTATTGGTAGAGTTTCTTTGAGGAATGCCAAGAAATTGACTGTTTGGAGATGTACCCAATGGACTGCCAGCAGTAGGAGAGGTCCCAATGATTTCACAGAATGAGCCCCCACTACTTCGAGGGGATGCCTGTGGAAAAGAAAATTCTTCTCCAGTTGATTCCGTACTATGCAGTGGATCTTGAGAACTGATACGAGCAGGGTGCAAGATTTCACGTTGAATCCGGGTTTCTAGTTGGTTCCATGCCTCAAGCTCGTACAACAATGCGTTTTCAGGTTCGGATCTTGATGATGAATGATCTCTGTGAGCCGGTATATTCGACTGCACGGACTGTATTCCCACTGCATCAAATATTTGTCCTCTCATATCTTGTAATCGTGAGATGAGCGGGTCGACTGGTCTTTCTGTCCCTCTTGGGCGTGTAGTAGACATGGAATTGACTGATTCAACACGCCTCATGGCCAGATTTTCCAATCTCTGTGATAGAACGTAGCGTCTCTCAATTCCATCGTCTAGTAAACTGGGTTGGCCAGATATAGTTGATCGCGTGATCGAGTTCGGTGGGTCTTCACCGTGTTGATCCTGCCAAGGATGCTGTAAGTCGTGGAGGTATTCAACTGCTCTAAGGGGCTGTGGGGGTGCTAATGCTTGTTCGAGTTGGCGAAGCATAGGATAGTCAATTCGATTCATCTCAGGATTCGACTCGAGAGGGTGCGTTACTCTTTTCAAATTTTGAGTAATAAGTGATACTAAGTCAAGATGAGATGAGACTAGCTTAAGATTGGACGAAAGTAATTCTTGATGAGAAGTCCTATAGAATGATTAGTTTCTGGCAGTATTTTTTGATGATATGATGAACCTTATCTCTCGCACTATGTTATTTGTGTCTTGAGCTACTGAGTGGTTTGAGGCAGATATTTTGTAAGTAGCTAGACTGAGGTATAATTCCATCTTGGTACGAAGTTTCAGAACTTGATCTCTCTCGAAGGGCCAAGAAATCTGCATATACAGAGTTTTAATTTGGTCCCTTGAAAAAGTAACCTTCTTCAACCACATTGGTACTCCTTGCTTTGCGATCGCAGTTTGAGGATTGGCGGTTCTTATCAATTGCATATGTCTCGAAAGAAAGTCGACACACTGCTGTTGGAGTTGTGACGGAGCAGCTGCCAAACTAGAAGCTTTTGCTAAACTTCCATCTCGGCGTTCCCAATCATCTAAGCATTGTATAATTTGATAAAAATCTTCAAAGAATTGCTTTGCTTCAACCTTAGCACTCATGGGTCCATCAGAGATGGCTTTCCATACATCCCACACCAGCTTTAGGCCGGCGACGATGTCGCCTGCCGACCATCCAAACCCACTCATGATATAATTCCTGATACGCTTGATAGATTAAGGCTCAATATGCAAAGGGAAGAAGAATAATAATATGTTACAAAGACAAGCGAAAATCAGTTGAGATGATAAATCGTTAGAATCGATGAAAGTTACGACAACGTTTCTGGTCCCCAGAAAAAGCCATGACAGCATCCTGGGGGGGCAGTTTAAGAAGTGGTGTGCGACTCCAACGTCTTCAGCATACCTTGCTCCATGGCATATCAATCGACAGGGTGACTCGATAGAATGATGCAAGCTGGTGTGAGACGGGAAGATGTTGTCCGAATCAATCTATGCCCAGATGGAGAAACAGATGAAGTTTGTACATTCTCCTGCTTTTTCACGATTGATACTCAACCCTGTTGCCATGGCTTGTGGAGCAGTAATATTGCTGTGACTGTTTCCAGATGACTGGGGGTTATAAAGTGATGGTAAAGTGGTAATCGGCTTCTGAAGGAAGAAAGCTGTGTGGTGGTGGTCGTTAGAAACGAATCAATGAACCCACGTGGGAATCCTTGCAAATGTGGCCCCTGCTTAACTCCCTCGATTTTTTTCCATTCGGCGACATGCACCTCAACTTCATATACCTCTCTAGGTAATCTTTCAATAAATCTTGTAACGTCATTTGCAATTTTACTTTCATACGACCAGAATCAATGTAAAATCCTTAATTACAACGAAGCAACAGACAAAAACGCTTGTCATGGTTCATGAGATTCGCTTATGGATTGTCTCGCCTCTCAGCACCGTGCGGCGATGAGTCCAAGATGAGATGTCACATTCTTATTGATAGCTTTTCCGTTTGATGTTATCTCGTATAACTCATCTTCGTGACCGATTCACTTGTTCAAGGCATGTTTTCCGAGAGTTTTCGATATTGAACGCCATTCACACCTTGGCACATTACCGCAGCCTCTTTGTTCCAGAATCAGCTACATGTATACGCCCCAAGTCACAGGCAGGCTATGTATGTATGCTTATATGTGTTTGCCTAGTAGAGATGGCTCATATACAGCCTCGTCTTTGCAGAAATACCTCATTTTAACCTTGCTTTTCTCACTATTTCATACTCCCATCATGCCGATCATGAAGAGTGTATTGTTGTAGAATTCTTTTATCTAAATTCGTTTAAACTTCGAAATTTTGGAAAAATTCCAATAGCCAGACTTCTTGAACAGATTAAAGACGAACGACCACCAAGTTTTTCATACACTAAACAATGCCGCCTTGGGGTCTAAGATGGTTAAAGTTGTTTCTGAACCCGTACGCAGATGATGACTTTGATCACATCGATGTGAATTCCGCCATATATTAGTATTTCTCCCAACAACTAATTCATTCACTAGGAATCAGACCGTAGAAAGTATATCTTTGAACGTCTTGAAGGATCTGAATTTTCGGAAAGCTTTTGGGTAGTGGTCGTCGCCGGAGTTGGTTTTTTTACAGATGCATACTCGATATTCGCAATTAACATGGTAATTCCTATGTTGGGAATTATTTACTATGGAGATCCTATCAACAAGGGAGTAATGCCTCACAATTACGAGATTGCTCTCAGTGTTGTCACATTGGGTGGATCTATCATCGGTCAAATAGGGTTCGGTCTTGGTGCTGATCTATATGGAAGACGGAAGATGTATGGGTTGGAGCTGATGATCACCATATTTGCAACATTAGGTGTGGTTATGTCATCTAGTGGTATCGAAGGCTCAATGTCTATCATTGTATGGCTGTTGGTATGGCGTTTTGTTTTAGGAATTGGCATCGGATCAGATTATCCACTTAGTAGTGTGATCACAGCAGAGTATGTACATTCTTTCAGTAGCATTGCCTCGCTTCGCTAACTATCATCATAGATTCGCCCCGCACAAACTCAGAGGGAGAATGATGACCGCAGTCTTTATGTGTCAGCCTCTGGGTCAACTGGCCGCGACTTTAGTGTCTTTGATTGCAGCGGCCAGTCAGAGAAATGGAATCCCAGTAGATGCTACGCCGGAGAATTGTAGTGGCGAATGTCTCAAAACTATGGATTCTATATGGCGTTGGATCATCGGTGTGGGAGTGATCCCAGCAGTCATTGCTCTTTGGTTTCGACTTACAATTATAGAATCACCGAGATATACAGCTGATGTAGGCAGAGATAGTAAAAAGGCAGCATCAGAGCTAAGCAGATATCTTCCATCGGAGATCGAATCAGCAGTTGCCTCTACTACTTCCATCGAAGTACCGCCGCAAGTTCGGTTCCGTAGATCAACCACGAACGGTGACGGGCGAATAAGCTCATCTGAATCACGAAG
Organism: Botrytis tulipae; assembly: GCA_004786125.1. Classification (NCBI taxonomy): domain Eukaryota; kingdom Fungi; phylum Ascomycota; class Leotiomycetes; order Helotiales; family Sclerotiniaceae; genus Botrytis; species Botrytis tulipae. Next base: position 124,793 of record PQXH01000100.1, read on the forward strand.
AAGTAACGAAGAAACATTAGACGGGATTCATTTGGAAGATCAAATATTGACAACGGGCAACGACAACAAACCTCCCCCAGTCCCTTCATGGGAAGAATTCAAAGATTACTTTTGGTACAAAGGGAACTTGAGGACGCTCATTGCTACCTCTATGTGTTGGTTTTGTGTAGATTTGCCTTTCTAGTAAGCCTCCTTCCTGCAAAATACCCCCGTTCTAATAACTGCGACAAGATCGCGGTCATTGTGACAAAATACAATTATTATTTTGGTATATCTAACTGAATAATTTGCAGCGGACTTGGAATGAATAGTCCCCATATAATCTCAACCATCTGGCACGGGATAGGAACTCCACCAAAGTACATCTACCCTATTCTCATCGACGATGTATGGCAAAGTCTTGTTGTTGTTTCTATCGGTGCAATTGCGGGTTGTGCTATCACTTTCGTGGCTATCGACGAAATTGGACGACGAAATATTCAGATTATCGGTTTCTTCTTTCTCTTCATTCTATTTATCATAATCGGTGGATCATTTAATCATTTATACAATATTGGCGGCTCGGCTGCTACTATCGTTTTGTACATTCTGTGTCAAATATTCTTCAACTTCGGTAAATTATCCCAACCTCATCCATGCAGAAATATGCGCTAACTAGAGTATAGGCCCAAATACCACCACTTATATAGTCAGTGTGAATCCTAATCTCTTGATTCATCCTTCATCAAATGCAACCAATTCTCTGATAACTAGTACAGATTGCAGCGGAACTATTCCCCACTCGATATCGTGCATTATCCCATGGCATATCTGCAGCTTTCGGAAAATTAGGTTCTGTAATCGCCCAATTATTCCTTGCATACGTAAACTATGGTCACAACATTGACTACAATCGTATTCAACTTTGGCTTCCATATTCCCTTCTGATGTCAGTCTCGGGATCTTCCCATTACCAATCCCACACCGTCATCAGCTGATAATTCCCCACAGCTTCTCAATCTTCATGCTCCTCGGCCTCTTGATAACGATCTTCTACATTCCAACACCCGAGATTGGCTCAGATGGTGTGAAAACGCTTGAAGAATGGGAAGTTGGTAGAACGGCTAATGGATTTTCAAAAACATGGGTAGCTAGAACCATTGCGGGGGTCTGGAGACGGTGTTCAAAGAACTGGGATGGGATCGTAGGGCTGATCGATAGAGATGAGGGGGAAAGAAGAAAGGAATTGAGAGAGGTGAAGGAGGAGAAAAGAATGATCGTGATTGAGGATAACAATGGCGGGTCGGAAGGGAATACTAATAGAGATTGGGTTGGATTAGATTGAATTGTGAAAAGGAGAATAGAGATTTGAAACCAAGGAATCTTGGGATGATATTATTTTGCGAGGTAGATTGTAAAGTGGAAGGTCGTAATAGATAGCATGATGAGGAGATATGCGCAACACGAAAAACTTATGCAAAATAGGTTTCGAGTCTGATGCAATCTGAATTAATACTGTGTTCTTGACTAATACACCCCCAAAGTTAGCTATGGTAGTTATCATGGGATCGGTATACAGATAGAACATGCTGTTTGAGATCTTTACACGGAAGATATATGGTGTCTGAGTCAGATAATCAAATCTAGAAATGGAACCTCGAAGTTATGGGCCTTGTGGCGAGATACAGTATTTCAGATTTATTGATGATGGATATTGTAATGACGGTAGGGATTTGCATTGGTGACCAGGTCGGCGTGTGTAAATCAGAATCAAATAATCTGTAAACCAGAAGCGCCTTGTTCTTATCTCGAGTTTATTGTTGGAATGCCATCTGTGTCGGCGATATATCAAATGATTTTTGGCGGGAGATATAACCATAACATCTTGAAGCATATAAATCTGAGGCTCAACGATACCAGTAGAGAGGATGCGAGGTTGGGGTTCGCGAGAAGTTTTTTCTTTGCATCTACACTTCAAAGCATCATTATCAGAATACTGTAGAACTGGAGAAGGTATGTTGATGGCACACGAGCTCATGATATCACCCAATGATTACTGCTATTCTACATCTTAATACTGGGGAGCTGCGCATAGATCAGTCAGGATATCACGCACTTCAATGTCAATTGCAGAAGTTGTCAGGTCAAAGGCATGATAAATTGATCTGGGTGTTTTTATTCGTTTCGCTGTACTGGAAGTTCGTGTATGCTCAAGTTAAGTTTCTCAATCTGGTAAGTTACTATGGTAGCAACCTGGCCAAGTGAAATATCCTCGCTTTCATCCCAATATTATACGCAGTAGCTCAAATTATCTCTCTCCCATGACGTGAATACATGTTTCCGAGCGTAGTGATCATGATAAATCCACCAAATATCTGAGGTTTCTGAAGAACGTTTCTGACCTCTTCCTAGACTACCCTTTTGAAGACACCACTTGCATCTCAACTACTGCAACCATTATTCCGATTCAGTAAGACGAGGTTGACGTGAAGGGAGTGACAACGAATCTGGGAACCTCCATCCATATCGGACCAGCATCTCGAACTTTGGACTATCGAATTCGGATTTGAAATGGTCGTGGAGACTACCAATTGGCATATCATCATTATAAGACTCAATAAACTTGCGATAATCGGAACTGATCGTGTCGACTGGTTTTGGAAATAGATCGTAGACCTCTTCAGCCTTGAAGAGTGTCAAGTCAGCAAGCTCATCCTGCTGGGGAACTACTCCGCTATCTTTCAACAATTCTCCATCCCAATAGATGTCGTCATGCACAAATGTGAGCTTCTTCAATTTTTTCATAAGTCGCACTAAGGAGCAAAGTTGTTCAAGATCTTCAGAGCCGACTGTGCAGAGATAGTGGTTCACGACAATGTGGCAATGACGTCTAAATGTTTTGTCTAGAAGGTCGGCCATCGTCAATGGACGTGGAAATCCGGGGTATCGATCCCAGTCATAGTCCAAATCAAGGGGTTGACGTGCCCACCGAATGTATTGATCCATAGCCAAGAATTGTATCTTTTCAGCCTCCTCCACACTGATCGATGACAGGAAGATCGTCAAGTGCTCGTGAAGTTTCCAATCCAGGTATAGGGTATCGATCTTGGCGTTGAATGGGATTCCTGAAACAAAGGTCGCTCCATCAAAGTATTGAGGGTACAAAGGTAGGACAGCTCTCTTCGAGTCTCTACAGACTGTAAGCACAGCGGGTAGCGGAGCAGTGGAATAGAATCCATCTTGGATGTCTAGTTTGGGTCTAACTTCGACAATACGCGGCTCGACAGTAAGCCTCCAGATTTCATCTCTAATCTCAATTGGTAGCTTTGGAAACAGTGTGAAGCGACGGCTCGCCATGATCCTTTCCCGTGGTGTAAGGTTCCTTATGTTGCAGGTTGTTGGAGGGAAGAAGAGAACCTTGCGGAAGTACTTATGGGAGAAGCTTGATAGGGTACCGATCTGCCAGAAAGTCAGTTGTTTATTATCAATAGCCTGAGCTGTGGTATAAACTTACTTGTAAACTGGTAAGGCTCAAGAGAAAAGTTATTCGCGGTGATTTAGAGTCAGGTTCTCACAATCGCGGATGATGATCGTAAGTAGCTCGAAAGGTTGAGCGTGGGATTGAAATGAGATTTCTTCTCATTTTCCCAGCAGATTTATTTGCGAGAGAATATTTCCAATATTAATAAAGAGAAGAGGGTGATATGAAGACATAAAAAGCATGACTATATGATTGGTGGGAGACATATCTTAGTCAGACAAGTGACAATTCTGCCGAAGACGGTGTGACGGCAACCTTACACAACACAACATCATCTCATCTAATCGATCGAGCATCACTCCGAGATTTTGAATAGTGCAACACTACTGCATCTCTATATGCCATGCGATATAATCTCAATCAGTGCCAGTACTCATGAGTCTCGGTTCTTCTCACTTTGAACAACAAAACACGTCCTCGCTACCAATTGCAGTATGGTGGATTGCAACTTGCCCAGCATCCTGACTTCCTGCTCACTGTTGCAGAGCTAGATAACCAACTCTTTCTGGGAAGTAGTGAAACGTATTCGTCTGCTCTTAGTTGGAAGGTCGCTAGGAGCGTTCATGATCCCAAGTCTGATGCTGCCGGGCCCAGCATCAGGTCCTGTATTTTGTTACGCAAATAGCTGTGAGCATACCCAAAGATGCTGCTGCAGACCAATATACCCAAGAGCTAGTGATAGGTGCTGGGATATTGAAATATATTTACAAAAATATGAGGCTTTTCTCAAAATCATGACATGGAGGCAAGAGGCTGCCCTACTGCCCCCCTTCCACCCCCATGGGACGGGCCAGATGATAACTGCTAAACACCTAGTGTTCGAAGACTTCCTCAGTTTATCTCTGTTTCATGGTTCTTTGACTAGTTCTGTTACTCCTTGTTATTTGGAATACTGACCACTCGGTCATTGTGCTTTTTCGAAGTCTCTGAAATCTGGACTGCTCTAGTCGAAGCTGACCGAAGGGACAATTGTACGCGCTGCAAGTAGTTGCTTGTTTTGTGACTCAAAACTCTGTCTTGATGTTCTCTTCCAGTATTTCCCTTGTATTTTCTTTCTCCAAAATGAGATGGTCAAGCTGATACCGCGATTCCGCACTTTTTTCTGTTGGTGTCGTACTTTATCGTCGAATCCTCCTTTGCAAGATAGGTGACAGAAGCTCCCGCAACAGGAGGTAACCTTTGTGTCTAAAGCCCCTCGATGAACATAACTCCTAGTTGAGAGGATCAACTCATACAATTGTGGGTTGGCTGTGGCATGTCAATGAGCAAGAGCCTTGCGCCGCAGTTCTCTAATCGGAAGCTCTCCGGATTAAGTTGCTGTTGCTGTTCAACCTTTACGCAAATTGCTAAAAAATTGTATCTCAGCATACCAATTCTCTTGAATGCCATTGTTCCAGAGTTCCAAACAGTACCTGTTCAAAACGCGTGCAACGGTGGAACCACTCGCGGAAGCAGGCAAAACTCAGCGATCAGAGGCCAGGAGCTGATACTTGTCAATATTCAGCCAGCCATATAATAAACTATGAAGTGGTCAGCAAAGTCTTCGTTATCATCAAACTCTACCATAACGACATCTTGTCAATGTATTTTATGTAGATAAAGGCATCCTTAGATACGCACCTTTAAATCGATTTACCTTGTATTTTTGGTTGAAAAAGAAACTGAATGCCAGATCCTAGCGATAAACAAAAAGAATACTTCTTTGACAATCATTCACCTCAATATGTTTGTGGCTGCAACACAGGAAGGAATCTCTAATTGGCTCGGGTAGTGGAGGTTATAAGTTGATGGGTCCGTGCAATGTCAGTAATACACTCTGATACCTTTTTATTGTATTACTTCGAAAAGCTCTTGAAACATCAATACTTCGACTTTTCCCTCCCACAAGTTCTGTCAGCAATAACCAAAAACCCTTGAAAATACAAGTTCAGGGAGAAGATCGACTACCTGTATTGCATCAAATCTAGCGAGACAATGGATTTGTTTGTTTATGATCCAGATGTAAGGAATCCTCCATGGTTACTATCAAGAAATTTTCGCTGATTACTTTCTAGAGGTCCATATGGGACGGGCCTTCAGATGATTCTCCACCTGTTGTCAGCAATCATCGACCATTAGATGCCGCAATTGACCAACTTTGCCGAAAGAACAAGACACTGGAAGAACACAATACTGTACTTGCGAGAGAAAATGCCAGTCTTAAAAACCTTCTCGCCGCCCACAACATTGCCTGGCCAGCCAACGAAAATTTGAGCAAGATCGCTGCTGCATCAGATCCTTCAACTACAAGGTCGAATCCCGAGCTACCACTCGAAGTGAAGTTTCGCATTATACGCTTTGCTTTGCAGCTAGCACATCCAATAATTGACCCTGGTGTCAAACTATTGAAGTCCAATGTCACTGATGTGGAACATGCTGAGCAAAACAAGCTTCCTGTTCAATTATTGCGACTATCTAAATTCTTTTACAAGGAGGGAGTGAGATTGTTCTTTGCAGACAACAGATTCATCTTCACTCAAGTCTCATCTTTGAAGTGGTTCGTCAGCACACACCCCAGATCCTGTGCCCAGTTGGAACATTTAGAGTTACGGATTGTTGGCAAATACTACGACGACCAAGGTTCTAACAAAATTGTCACACTGGGCTTTGACCAGCGAATTGAACGTTGGTACGCGGTGAAACCTATAAAGCGTATTCCAAGCATCAATCTTAGTTGGGCAGGTCTACAAAGTTATTGCTGGAGACAAATAGTTGATTTTCTTGGAGCACTCCAGCTTCCCTGGTACGGCAGGCAACAAACTAGGACAAGGGAGCATATAATAGCCTTCAAGAATTTGAATTCTATGATGATTGACCTTGTGAACTTCACAGACAATCTTCCTGGCCCGGGAATCGACCTGAGGAAGATGACAAGAGATACATTGGGTCCGATCATTGATAATTTGTATATCAGAGGTCAGCCGTTGGAGCGAAATGGGTCATTGGCCTATGAATGCTTGGGTTATCTTATGAGAAATGGTGGAATTAGAGGTTGCAGCATCTTACCTCACTTCATAAGCACCATTTCAAGTGAATACTTGAAAATATTTATACGCGATGAGTCCTTCTTACCAGAACTCAAGTACTACGCCGAAACATTACCAGAATCTAGAGAAGAAGACGTCATGGAGAAATATGTCTGGAAGAAACTCCCCGCCACATTCGGCGAATTGGAAGGATCTGAAGTACGATTTCACATTGCTAGTGGACTACCTGTTGAGAATGTTGAAAAAGACTACAGAATCTTGCTTTCCCGTCGAACGGAAGAAAACCTTGACGAATACGAGGGTATCTTTGGACACCATGACATTGAGCTCGACGAAGATGAGCTAATGGATATTTATGGACCGATTCGAGACGGTTGGGGACCTGATATCCTAACACCCTGGGATGCTGATGAACATAGTGGTCCGGATGCTCGCATATGTTCCAACTGTAGCAATATGTATGGCTATTGTAATTCAGAACCGGACACGCGTATCTCGCTGGAGCGAGATGGACACCTTGGAGCTGAAAATGGATTTGCCAGGGAGATGGTCGGTTAATGAACGAGTTTGAGAGTATAACGGTTCTTACAAATAAAAAAAATGGCGTGTTGAGGGGCGGGCTGCGAGTGGGATATGAATAAGCGTATGGGATTCTGTATATTCGGGTGTTGAGGGGCTATATTAAGATAGCTGGTGTTTTGGTGATGACCTTTATGACAACTATAGGAGTCACTTTACAAAATCGAGTCACTAGCTCTTTCTTGAGTGGAAATAGGTTTGCAAAAACTCGAAATCAATTTTAGATTAATTATGATACACATTTCAAATGATTTTGGATCGCTAGAAGTGACTATGGCGACTACTACAATTAATTGTAGCGCATTGCATGTTTCGACACTTCGAAAAGTACTCCTAGCATATCTGATTCCGGGGGTGACAATTAACTGTGAACTCCTACCACCCCTCTTCACGACCCTTCCTTTGTATTTTCCCGTTTTTGTTTCTAGCTAAACTAACCAGAGGCATTTGTTGGGTCGATATCCGGGTTTCCACGAGGTTTCGATTATCATATGGAAGTAGGCGACAGCATGTTATTCCCCTCATTAAAAATCATTCCATCATCGAAAAAGCGTGTCTTCTTGATCGAACGCAAACTGCATTGCAGATTCAGAAACTTCCGGGGAAGCGTCAAAAAGCCCTAACGTTTCCGTGATCAGCGTATTGGCGAGTTGGCGATCGACTATTCTTACTCGAGTCAAGGTTCATCAGTAGTTTGCAGGATGGTGACGTTGTCATGTTTTGTTGTCACTTCAACCCTGCCGTCACGAAAAAGAGTTTGGAAAAAAAACTTCTTCATAACGAATGAGGATATAGTAACGGTACAAGAGATACTCTATTCAACATCACCCGCATTCAATTGAGATCCACAATGCCAACATTATCATAATTATTTATGACTGCGGTATTCGCGACAATACATTCAATTCAAATATGGTAACGGTATAATTGATTGCATAGTGACGCGCTTAATTGGTTGGAACGCGATGATAAGGTTGAAGCTCCCGGGCATAATCCACTATTTTCCTCGAGTACGGTTGCGGCCGCACTACACTAGTCACTCACTCACTGTGACCAAAATTATTTTAACATCATCCACAATTTCTTCGTTCATTCTTTCTCTCTTTTTCAGTTTACTGCTTGCAGCACAACATATGAGATTATACCAGTTACTCCATAACAATGTCCGCAAGAGTCTGGAAGTTCCTATCAAATACAATTGGAAAATTACAAAGTCCTAGACCGGCTCAACAAAATGATAATTTGAACAATTCGCCATCCCTGCGCCAGATCGAGTCCAATCCCGACACACCGACTCGTCACGGCAATAGCAATAATGTAGGAGAAGAATCTGCAAACGGGGGACTGTCAACAGAGCAGGATGAGTCGGTGCTCGATACACCACTGAATAAGAAGATCAGCAATATTAAAGAGAAGCTTGAGGAAGCGGTGAAACCAATTCCAAAAAATGAAGGAGAAGATGAAGCTCAGGAGGATGTCACGTCGGAGAATTCAGACGATATTGAGACAGAAGTGGTACCAAAGCCGACCAAAAGATCAGTAACTGGTAAACCAGTCGCAGTTCCGCCTCCGAGACATGGTCGTAGTAAGAGGGGAGGATCGGAGGAAAAGGTAGAGACACCGGCGCATACTGAGGTGCCGGTCGAAAGTACTCGCAAAACAAGGGGAAGAGGTAGACCTGCGAAGAATTCAAAGGCAGTGGTTCAAGATGAAGCTATTAATTCCACTGCACAGACAGAAGGCAACAACGTGGAAGAAGAGGAAGCCGCAGAAGTCGCAGAGCCACTAGTAAAGAAAGAACCTTCAGTCGACAACTCTACGACTCGTAAACCAAGAGGAAGAGGTAGACCTTCAAAGCCGAAGGTATACGCAGAAAGCAACCAATCGGAGGTTGAGATCATGGCAGAAGAGGTAGAGACATCGAATAGCAACAACAACCCAATTGAAATCCCCAAGACCAATCGCAGCAATATGAAGAGACCATTACTTCCAAAAGTCGCAGACCAAGAACATGTACCCGAACCCTCTATTGATACACCGCCAGTCTCCAACAATAAACGAAGAAGGGATGTTGTGGAATCATCTGCGGGAAGCGAAGAGCCTGAAATGAGTTCTTCTGCTAGTGTTTCTAATAAACGAAGAAAGACCTCCGCAAAGCCCGTAAGTTACCCGCATATGCATCCCCCCTTTGATCGAGATTAAAGTACATAAAGTACATGTACTAACATAACACAGGAAGGACCTGGTATCCCACCTATAGGAACCACTCAGGAAGCCAAAGACGCGCGCAGAAAATATATGGACAGAGAAAGACAACGCAGGTGCCGACAACGTAAGAAGGACAGACAACAAGGATTACAAGCAGTCGAGAGAGAAGTTTTAGCACAGGCCAAAGATGAGAGAAAGAAAGCTATGGCTCGAGAACGTGTTCGAAGACATAGAGATAATCAGAGACAGAAACAAGGTGTGGATGTTGAAACGAAGGCATCGGGTAGACAAAGAACTAGGGAAGAGGCCAGACAGAGGGATAGAGATTTGATTGCTGCGGGTGGAAGAAGTGGTGCGAGGAATTCGGTGGAGAATGAATCGTTTAGCGAATGAAGGATTTAAGAAAGGGGTATTCAATGTTCCTTGTTAGGGTCGTTCTTTGTTTTGTTGTATAATGCTCTCAAGGACCCGCTACTCTTGATATATATAACTTACAGCAAGTACTTGAAGTATTTTATGAGTCAAATTCCCCAAAAATTTCGAAACTTTCGAGTTCTTAACTAAAACTGTTTACTGATTTTGAGATGCATTTATGATACTATGATGATCATCGCTACTTTGCATGAGACTGTCCACCATAGCTCGATATTAATTACGAGAACATGATAGCATGATCACATTCAGGTTGAAGGAAATACACATAAACTAGACATAAAACTAGTCTCCTACTTACCATGTACCCCTGCTGTCGCCCTTTCCACCCCTTCTCAAGGATAAAAGCGCTAATTTGTGTTACATGATTTTACATTACATTTTCAGGAGGTTTTAGAGGTATAGAAGGATAAATATATAAAGTTGTGAATGAAGTTGTAAAGTTATGAAGTTGTAAAGTTATGAAGTGATACAAAAGATCCAAAATAGTGAAAAAACAAGGGAAATGGATGTGTTTTAATATGGATGTCGGCTAGAGTTGAGTTCACCGTGTATGAGGTATGAGGTACGAGGTGGCTAGGTAATTGTTGGGTTGGGGCTCAAGTGACCTCGGGATGTGGTGGGATGTGAGGTGAAGGAAGCGAAGAAAAGGAAAGGATCTAAGTTTTGAGTTTTGGGTGAGGGGATGAGGAAGTAATGGGAAAGAGGAGAGGGGAGAGGGGAGAGGGTGGGGGATTGGGAATTCGGGATTAGCTCAGTGTGGATACTTGATTCAGGTGGAGTGAGTGATGTGGGTGATGTGATGATGAAGGTTAGATTTGAATAGATTAGATTTGGGGATGAGATGAGAGGATGAGGAAGTGGGAGAACGATGAAATGAGGGAGTGAGGGTTGAGGGAATGAGGAAGTGGGGGTTGAGGAGTTGAGGGGATGTATAATTGTATTGTTTACCTAAGGTATAGATAGATAGCTAGCTAGCTGGCTGGATGAACAGATTAATAGATTTATAGGATTATAGATTTTGGGGAGAGGGAGATGGATAGATAAATACTAGGTAGGTATCTACATGGTCATTCTCAGATCTCTCGATTTATTGATGCATTTACTCTTCTCTTGGCAAATAGTAAAATATTTTGGTGAAAAATAAGGTAGTGCGGTTTTTGCATTATATTTGAGAGTTTATGACTGTGGTGGTATGATCTGTAAGATGCGTGGTGTGAAATTCACTGTGAGAGGTAGGGGGAAAGTGAACGTTGAATTGTGGAAAGACAGTGGAAAATCGTATGGAAAAAGGGTTTTCTAGTTCATTGCAATTTCAAAATGTTCTCACGGTCACATGTGAAAACGATTGTTTCACTGCTTGGGTGAGGATATGTGGATATTTTGGTTGATTTATTCATCTGTTTAGACAGAATGAGATGAGTATGCCGATCTGGGGAGATCTAGATTAATATCAGAGTCATGTCTTCTTCCTATTGCGATTTTTCGCTAAAGTCTTGCGATCATTCCCTCCTTTGATCACTTCTGCGCGATTTCGGATCGAGTTCGATTTCGAAATTATCCATTGCTGATAATCTCTGTAGGAAAAGAAACAATCGTCGTCGGTTCATCTCGCGTCGTCTCAACGATACCATAAGATTGGCATCCACCTTCTTCCAGCCTCTTCGGAGATAGCCAAGATAACCCTATCCTCTTCAAACAAAAATTCCGAGTTATTGGGATCTAGATCAATAGCAAATTCAATTACATCAATCGCCCATTCCAGATGACCAGACTGTCGAAATGCTCTCGATAAGTTGAAATACATCCTCGCATTTCTGTCTGCATCGTATGTATAAGTCACATCTTCATGATCCGTTAGCCACCTATTATAGTCATCTTCGGCCCTAGCCATCAATATTGCCTCCATGACTATCTTCTCGTGGTTTCCTTTCCACTTTGTTCGCATTAAGTAAGATGTGGTTTCCGCGCGCTGACAGGCAATATTAAAAAGTATATGTGCGACATTATTCAGAGATACCTCTCCTAACCCTTTGAGTAAGCGTTCTCCTTGCTTGCCTGAGCATTGACTGAATATCAATTCTTGACACTGACTCCATACCCTAATAGCTTTGACGTATCTTTTGTGATCGAAGAAGTTTTCTCCGTGATTCGTCATGTGTTCAATGTTCTCCTCAAATCTTTGTATCTCATCTTTGTTGTACACCTCTGGCATAAAAGCGATTTCCGATGTCGCGACTTTTTGTAAATCTTTGGGTATTACTCCATTGAACTCCAAGTTAGGGAGTGCTTTCAGATGGTTGCGGTATGGAGCTATGAGTTCTTCTTGTTGCTTTCGAGACAAGAAGGATTCGATTTCTCTCGTTGGGGAAAATAACACAGATACCGACTCGAACAAGACAGAGAGTCCAGAGATCAGTTTCGCATAGGGATCGGTCAGAGTCACAATATGCTTGACATTCTCGTCATGTAGGTTGATTCTCCATCTTATAATAGATAGTGCTCGACACAGATGGGGAATATGACGAGCTAATAGAATGAAGCTCGCATTTGGTTGGAGACGTGATTTAGAGTTCCGATAACAAATCTTGTGGGTCAAGACAGTTCCTTTGAAGTCCTTTGAAGTGGACGGGTCGGGTACGAGAAAAGGAACTTTGATCTCTAGAAGTGCAAGGGTAATCTGGTAGGGTGAGACTTCGCATTCAAATCTGATGAAGAGGTTTTTCATTCGCATCAAATATGTGCCCTCTTGGTACATTTGTCGACATGTTCTCAAGATTTGAGGATGAATATGGTGTCTGGTGACTGCTGGCAAAGATGTGGATATCTCCATACCAAATGACATGATGCAACTTGGAAAACGGATCTTCGTTGATGATGAAAAGGATATAAAGATTGGGGTTTTTGGTATGGCAGAAAGAGTTGGGAAGATGGTCGCAGAGTTGCCTTATTTTATCAAAGTACGACTGTAATTGAGATATTAAGATTGTTTGATAGAAGCAGATGTAGAAAAAAGATGAATTTTTGTGAGGAAGAGTTCCTTATGTAGAGGACGGCAAAGATAGTACGGGGTCATCTGCAGGTTAAAGCTGCCGTACAAATAAGCTTGACGTCTTTTATTTGCTCTATGAGCATGATCACAGACGGGAATCTAATCAACAAACTCATCGAGAAGGGTGAGTTACCATATCAAGCATTGCCGGTGAATAGAAATCGACTATTTCTTCCATAAGGAGTTTGCTACCACACTCAAAGGTACCACGGGAACTAACATGACGAAAGTGCAACTCAATGATTTCCTCTTCAATATAGTTGATCACTGGCAGAGCCTTGGTAGTCGACCGTATCCTAAGGGCTATACCCTTCTAATTCTCCTCTGCTCCTCTAAGAATTGAGGATGATTAGGCATGGCTTTCAGAGCTTCCTCAATTGCCCCGTGTGCACGTGATGCTCCCGCCAACCGGCAAGCGATAGCTTCCCGATATCTAAACTCTGCCAACTTTTGCTGAAACGGCGCCCAGCCCTCTAGATTGCAATGTCTTTTGATATTGAAGGGGTCGTCAACTATATGCGATAGAACACGGAGCAGAGCCTTTCGTTGTTGTATTCCAGCCATCTGCATTGCGTGGATGATATATTGAAGACGATCTGATGAAAGAGCAAAATATATGTTCATGAGTTTATATATAAACTCCGGTTCATGGGTTCCATGCCCTTTAATCATTGACAAGATTCGTCGAATCCTTGTTAAAGCTTGACACCAGAGTTGGTTTGCATTTTCAACATCTCCTAGGATGAAGAAATCATTTCCTTTTGCTTCCATGCTCTGCAAACCATGAATAGTCCCTTCGTGATTGAACTGCGGGGCCCGAGTAATTCCTGACAGGATAGCGTCCTTCAACTCATCCGATATATTCCCTTTCAATTGAAACCCCACGAAACCCTCGAAACTATGACGGTAAGGTGCAATGAGCTTCTCTTGCCACTTCTCAGACAAGGATGACAACTTAGACATGTCTTCGTCGTAAGTTTCGAGAATAGTAACAATATGAGCTGCTGACATCTCATCACAATAGGGAAGTGTTCCTATTGCACTGATGACCAAAGCTGCACATAACAGTGGAAGATGACGATGAAGTAGCATAAATTTGTATGGCTCATCAGGTGAAACCCCTGAGGTTTTTGTTGATGCACAGATCTCATGAGTCATTACGCAAGCTTTCCGGAAGTCTCTTACTTGCTGCTCTGTTTCTATTTTGATCATCGGAATGTATTTTGAGAAGAAGCAATTCCTTGGTTCGTCCAATCTTATAACACCAGTCACCATAACGAAGAGATTTGTTTCTCTCATGATAACCGTAGCCTCATGATTGATCTTTCGACAAGTCCGAAGTATTTGAGGGTGAATATCATGCTGGAGCTTGGCGATTCGTATGGGGACAAGTGTAAGGCCATTGTCTTTCAAATCTTCTGGTGGATCTTCAAATGTACATAAAAGCATCTTGTAGATATGTTGACGAACATTGACCGGGAGATTGAGGAAAGGGAAAGGGAGCAAGCCTGGTAAGGGAGCAATTTGGTCCATGATGATTACTCAAAACTTCACCTAAGAGGTAGAATGAATGTAAGAAGTAATTCGACGAAGAGAAAATGTAAAAATATCCATGATTATGTTGGAGATACTTTGAAGTACCCTTTTGCATGGAATCTGATTTGAACCACGAGTGCGTAAAGAAAGATGCGAGCCGGTGGAGTATGATAGTTCTAGGTCTATTACATAATCGTAATATTTTCATATCCCCAATTTTTTGACAGCTCATCGAAGCTATCGTGAAGAATGGGATTGGAGCCGATGAACTGAAATTGATCGATTGCTTCAAGACATCAACTTTGACCTAAAATGGAAAACTTCCATGACTACTTCAATGTAGTCATTTTTTGCCTGTACAAGACAACATTGTAATTACTCTGTACCCTCTTCGCATCGAATTTGTATCGTCTTGACACATCACAACGATGAGAGGCTTTGAAACACGACAGCAACAAAACATGGAAGAATCAGTACGTACTCACCTACCCACCTGCCCACCTTTCCGACGAGTCTCAAGTTCTATAGGATTATCAGGATTTGTCTCTCCCAAATCTCGTGACTATCATCTCCTTATATAACGTGACGTGGTGAATATGTCTCTCTTCCTAACTTCAATGGTTTTATCCATTCCGCTTATCCCAATCCTTTTCATCACTCGGCTTTGTTGCCCCGTCTCGACGTATCTCTGAAAATACATCTCCGAGAGTGCAGGAATGGATCCTAAGGATTCACACGGACGTCATTCATTGATGGGAGTAGAATGTATCTTATCCTCGAATCATAAGACATTCCTCAGTCGAAGTTTCAAAGACGTGAAAAAATAAGAGCCTTTTATGTTTTGAAAAGGTGTTTGTCTCAATCATCGATCGCACTGACAATGAATGTTTGGACGTGAAGGCTTGGCAGACGTTTTATGAATAACCCTACACTGCAAGCTTCGTATTAAGCTTATCACGTGCGAATAATCACCCTACAAAAGCACGGGGCTTCCAAATAAGGTTACTACTTTTCATTTGTGGATGAAAACCTTCAATTTACACTTCAAACCATCAAGTTCACCGTCAACATAGTCGTCGATGAACTTTCCAAAGTTCAAAGCGAAAATATTGAGTGATATTTGAGATTTACAATTACAAAACATTTGTTACCTACCCATGCGTCGCATCGCTCATCGTCGCATGGGGCTTCCCTACATTCTCATCTTACCCCGCCAAATTGTCTTGAGTGATTTCATACCAAACTTTCAAACGCTGCATGTATCATGATAGTGACAGATTTTGATGTCACGCACAAAAGAAATCAGGTTTGGATCTTCCATTTAACTAATGCACATCACAGCCGTCATGGATTTTGACAGCTTCTGTCTCTTTTTTTCCTACTTACCATAATTGTTATTTCTTCGGAGCCCACGGTGATTGTGTGCAGGAAACTTTATTTTGACTTTCTAAGGTGCTGGAAACCATTGAAAGGTATAATTTGATTTACTTACAAACAGCTTGGTGTTGAAACAATTAATGAATAATGCGACACGAGGCGATTTAGCATGATACAATACAGTAAAAAAACGACCAACTTCTACAAGCAAGTTCCACCAGTTCCTCAAATATCTGACAGTCATGAGAAGCTAGCTAACAACCTGACCTTGAACAGAAAAACATTGATACAAGAACAACACCAGTAATATCATGGCAACTTGGGGAGCCTACTTTTCCTCCTATGTCAAGAAGAATCCTGGGGCAACTCCCGCAGACAAAGAGATTGAACCAATAATTACACCCATCATACCACTAAACACCAATACTGATGTCAAAACTATCGAGCCTTTACCCCTTGAGGAGGAAGGTTCAATACCAAACCCCAGTGAAGATGTGAAGAAACGTTTCGATGAAAAGTTGGGGAGTGTGGGAAATCTTGGGATGGGCACAGCTTCCATAACGAGAATGCCGACGTTAAAATCTAATAGTAGAGGTGCAAGGATGGCAAAGATGTTTGGTTATGGTACGCCGAAGGAGGAGAAGATCGAAGAGAAAATTGTGGAGGATAAAGGGGAAGTGGATTCTCCTGTGGAAGTGGAAGAGGTAAAGGAGATAGAGATTCAAGCAGTGCCCGAAATGAGCAAAATCGAAAAGTTAATTACTGAGAGAAAAGCTGCTGCGATCGGGTCGAGATCTGTTTCTCCAGAAAACACTCAACCAGTCCAGGCAATGCAACTTGTGCAACCTGTCAAGCCTCTTGAGCCTTCTCAACCAGATCAATCGCCACAACCTGTGCAACCTGTCAAGCCTCTTGAGCCTTCTCAACCAGATCAATCGCCACAACCTGTGCAACCTGTCAAGCCTCTTGAGCCTTCTCAACTAGATCAATCGCCACAACCTGTGCAGCCTATCAAACCTGATGAACCTTCTCAACCTACGAATGTCTTGCGATCTCTTCAACTTGAGCAGCGACCTAAGCCTATCATCTCAGTGCAAACACAGCAGCCAACAGAACCTGTTTCACCGACCAATTCATCTCCCTCCCGAACGTCGATGACCGAGACACCCAACTCCATCAGTCTAAACACACCTATTTCAACACGGTCATCGTTCAAGGGGGTAAGGTCCTCGACAAAACGGGCTTCCACTCGCAGCAAGACTAAAGCTTCAATATCTGCTTTAGATGATCTCTTGGCTGGATTTGGTGAGGAATTTATGTCCAACCCAACTGCTCCAAAGCCTGTCGATAATGAGAAAGGGGTTGAAAAACCAGCGTTGGGGAAGCCAAAGAATCAACGGAAACCGAAGGCTTCAGTCTCAGCACTAGATGACATCATGGCCGGATTGAATTCAATGGAATCTGCGACAGAAACTCCAAATACACGAAAATCGTCAGAAGTTCGAAACAGCGAGATTAGAAAATCTGGAATATCGACAGCTGATAAGGAGCCGGAACCGATTCCGGTAGTCATTCCTCCGGCTCCTGAAGTTTCCAAAGCGGTATCCGAATTGCCAAAGACGATATCGCAGAGTAGCGCGCTATCAAAAAGGAAATCGAAAGCGGTGACAAGATTTCCAGTAGTAGTATCCGAAGTCACCAAAACCAACCCAAATATTCCAGCACCTATAGTGACAACAAGACCAATTCCTTCTCTTCTGAAAGATCAACTAAGTCCTCTTCCACCAAAGACCCAAACAATTACCACGATTCCACGCTCACCCATGATAAATGGTCAACTAAGTCCCATTCCGCCTCAGTTTCGCCTTCGTCCCAAACGTTCCTTTCAAGATATGGTAAAACTTGCTACCTCACCTCGATTTGCACAAATTGCCGAACAGGCTATTGAAGCTGAAGCCGAAAGAAAATTACTTCAGTATGAAAGACAAGCCGAACAAATATTACTTGAGAAAGAAGAAATGGAAGAGGAGAGAATGAGTATGGAAGAAAACTTCAGAAGAATGCAAGAAGAAGATGAGAGGATCGCTAAGGAGGCGAAAGAAATGCAGGCTTTCTATGAGGAACAGGAGAGGATACGAATTGAGACTGAAGCTGAAGAAGAGAGGCTGAGGAAGGAGAGGGAGGAAGTTGAGAGACAGGCGAGAATCAAAAGGGAGAAGAGAGAAGCGGAAGAGAGAGAAGCTCAAGAGGAGGCGGAGAGATTAACAGCACAAATTAGAGCCTTCGAGAGGGAACAGGAGAGGCTAGCTGAGGAAGCAGCTAGAAAAATAAAGGAGGAAGAAAAATTAGCGGAAATTGCGAGGAAAGAGGCGGCTAAGAAGTTTGAAGAAGAAGAGAGACTTGCCGCTATTGAGAGACAGGCTCAAAGGGAGAGATCAGAGGAGGAAGAAAGAATTGCAGCGATCAAGAGAAAGGCCGAGAGAGAGAGATTAGAAGAGGAACAACGTTTGGCTGCCGAGGAAGCAGCAAGAAGATATGAGGAGGAAGAGAGACAAGCAGAAATTGAACGCCAGCTGGAAGAAGAGCGATTAGAAGAAGAAGAACGACTAGCTTACGAGGAACAGCTTCGCGAAGAAGAATTTGAAGAGCGTCAACGAGAAGAAGAGGAAAAAATTTATGCCGAACAAGCTCGTCAACGCGACGAAAGAAGAGATCGAGAGGCAAGAGAGAGAAATGAAAGGATGGAGGCCCAAATGAGAGAAGAGGAACGATTGAGGGCCGAAAGGGATGAGCAGGAACGATTACAAATGGAAGAGGAGGAAGAGGAAAGAAGAGCTTACGAAGAACGAATAGAAAGGCAAAGACAAAGAGATGAAAGAGAAATGGAAATGATGAAGAGAATGGAAGAACAGGAACGCGTTGCCGAGCAGCAACGATATGATGCACAGATGGAAATGGAAAGAATGGATATGATTGAGCGGGAAGAAAGAGAGATGATGAGAATGCAACAGGAAAGACAAGAAGCGGAAATGGATATGGAAAGGGAAGAAGCGATTAGATTACAGAGACAACAACAAGCGGATGAATTCCTTGGAGAAGACGATGACGAGGAGGAAGAGAGACCCTTGACGAGAGAAGAGGAGATGGCAAAGGCGGAAGAGAAAATCAGAATGGCATTTGCAGGGATGGCGGCAGAGAAATCTGGGATGCCGATGCCGATGCCGGTGGGGAGGAAGGAGGAGGAACCACAGTTCATGCAGCCGCCGAGACAATTGTCACAGAGACCTTCGATTAAGGGGGGCTTGCCGGGAGGACCAAGAGGTATGGGATTACCTGGAGGACCGAGGACAGGAATGGGATTACCTAGTGGACCAAGAGGCGGTGTTGGATTGCCTGCTGGGCCGAGAATGAGGAGGGTTTGAGGAATTTGAATGCGTTGGACGGATGAATGGGTGGATGGAAATGGGGTTTTGAGAGAGGGAGAGAAGGTGTTATTATTTTTAGTTCTATCTACTTGCGTATACCACTCCTGCTCATGATGAATATATATGTTTTTCCAAAGCCACCTCCTATGATACGAAATCGACATCCTACACAATCGCTTGTTCACACGTAATTAGAATCTATAAATCCGAACGCACCAGCTATCGACGTATATCAGCAAGAAAACGCCGCATGAGATTCTAGCAAGATCATGAATTAGTTAGTTTGGTAGGATTAGTGAGAAGTGTTAGGCAAACTGAAAAGTAGTAAGGTCATACGAGGCTTATTACAGGAAGGCAAAGAAAAAATGAGAAAAAGTGACAAAGATATAATAATCGGCTCTTATAGGCGGCCTCCTAGTTCCTAGTCGAGGAAAGCGGTTGTTCCCTTACTTTTTTTCATAGATAGTTTACTCAATTTTTATAATGAAATTATAAAATTAATATTATTGAATTCAATAAAGTTATAATAATTTAATAATATAGTTTACTTTCAAATAATACAATATTTTTTGGATAAGGATAACCGCTTTCCCCAACTAAAAACTAGAGGGCTGCTTATAAGAGCCGACTATTATAACTGATTCCCCAAGGAAAGAGTCGAACTTACTTTCGTGTTCAGACTTTTGTGATAGGTATGCTGAGGGAGGGGGGAGGGGTACGGGAAATTCGCAAGAGCAGGGGTTTAAGAGTGATTTTTCTTGAGGGTTATTTTGTAGAGGGTTTGTTGGTGTTATACGAGGGGATGTAGTATGTAGCAATTGCTTTCTCATTCTAGATGGGCGAGGTTGGGTAATGGTGAATATTTAATGCTATTGTTGTTGGGTATTGGGCTTTTGGTCCACAATATTGTGGTGTTGTTCGAACAGTATCCTGACTTGGGTAGAGAAAAATGATTCAAACTTCCGTTTCTGGGTTGAAATTGTAACATTGATAGCTAACGATATCGTCTATCCCTTCACAACAGTCCGTCTTCAGTAATTAATATTTTTTAGATTTATAGTCCGTGGAATCCGCCCTCTTATCTTCAAACCATTTCGTCCAAATATATGGTCAGGTTCATCCTCTTGCATGCTTGTGTTCATTTCAAAATACGCCATATATCCAGTTCCCTCTCCATTATCTCCGCAAGTTCCGAAAACTCCTTTACCCCTATTGTGACATGAAAGCTCTCGATATTAACATTCCTCGCATGCGGCGATACAATCCTCTCCAACTCTTCTCCATTACACCTCCTCATGTTTCATCGGTACCTTTCCAATCTGCTCCGCAATCTTTTTCACCTCCGCTTCCTCCGTCTTATCAATAACCTTCTTGATATCAATCTCCTTACCCGTCCTCCCCTCCTTACTCTCCCCCTGCAACTGTTCACTCCTCCTCTGTCTCATCTTCTCCCTCTCAATCTTATCCTCCCACGGATTCTTCTCCCCAAAATCCTTCACATACGGATTCTGTCCACTGTACCCCATCACAATCGCGCGCTTCACATCCGGCAGCTTGAACAACGATTCCCACGCTTCCCGCACAAGTTTGTATTCGTGCAATTCGTAGTCCTTGATGCATTCTTTTCCTTCCGGCGTCCAGAAGATAATTCGCAAGGTTCCTGGATTGTGGAACTTGCGCACCTCGCCCGTCCAGGAGGTCTTGAGCGTTTCTTTCAAGGAGGTAAAACAGGATCCGATGTACGTTTGTTGCATTTCGGGATTGGAATCGAAGAAGATTATTGGGCTTCCGAAATTGAGATTCGGGACTTTGGAGTTTGCCATTCTGTATTTGTCTTGTTTACCTATTTTCGTGGGGGTGGGAGTATATGGTTTGGTTGATGTTGGGTGCAGGTATAAGTGGTGAAATGGGAGAGAGGTAATTATATATGAGGTTTTGCGGAAGGAAATGAGCGCATTAAAATGTGGCTATGTGGCTAGGTATGAAGTATGTAAGCCGAGTGGAGGCCCTTGTGTGAATGGAGTGAGGCTAGAAAAAGACATGGTGGACTTTTGTAGTCTAGATGTATCCGATATTTACCCGTACAGAGTAACACAAACTGGCATCTTCTAGATGTGCAACAAAAGATTTAATTGATTGATAGTCACATGTCGTGGATATCATTGGTCAAATCATCGCAGGAAAGAATCATGGTTACGAACTTGGGATGTGTATCCGACATTCCGAATTTTCCGGTTCCGGTAAATCCCAAATAATTCTTGCATTCTCAAGCATGGATTTTGGGCGATGAACTTTGGTCCCGCAGTTGCGTAGTTAGCCATGCTTCATATGGTGTGGTGATGGGCATACGACTGCCAAAATTGCTATTTTTACTGCAGTGTGAAGAGACAGTCGGATTTTGATCATTGTTTCTTAACTTTAACCATTAGTCGATCGGTCGAATGGAGACGGGTGAAATGCAGTAGAGTGTTTTCTTTCCCTCGCATAACTAGTACTTCCGATGAGTATCAAAAGGTCTATATCTGTCCGGTAATGAGGTGTACTTTGATTGAAGATTTTCCTTTGGTTGCATTGTTTAGTCACTTCGGTAGAGGAGCTAAAGATTAATTTCATATCCTTAGCTTGGGAGAGGAGGTTTTTTTGCTTGTTTCTTGTCCATTACGACTGGAGAAAAATGTCTCAGAGATGTCTCTACGTCCTTACATATGTAAAGAGTTTCATCGTATCAGCAAAGAACTTTCCTGCTGTGTGAGGGAGAGATCGATACACTCGATACTGACCGAGAATTGTTACTTTTTAATACCTCCATCTTTCTACAATATCTAAATCTAGTCATTTGGCACGAAAATTTCATGATTGTTCTTACATTCGAGTATCTCGTTTTTGTAATCAACCAGATTGAAGTTCGAGTGAGTGTTCAACTCGCCTCCCCATTCGGCTATTCGTTTCGACTTCGGGGGGTATGATCTGTGGGCTTTCCAGCTCTTCCATAGCTTGCTTACCAACACGCAATCCTTCCTTGCATTTTGTTCATATCTTGTCTCACGGTTTATTGTCGCTCACAAACCTCATCTTGCATATTAGAAGCATATTCAGTAACTATGTTCGATGGTCTGGAATTACCGTGTAGAATATCATGCCTTCATATTTGGTCAAAAGAAATGCGCAAAGCGATGTGATGGTAAAGATTTTGTCACATATCGTAGGATCAATATTTATAGAGAGAGAGAGAGAGAGAGGTGTGTAAAAAAATTGGTTGGTGATCAGAAGCTGGGGATTGAATGCAGCGTTAGAATATTCTGGCGCGAGGAATGATGACTTCATAATAGGAGCTTCGGCAAACATAAAATCAGAGTTGTTAACCAAGATCAGGTGAAAAGATTTAAGGCCAGATAAGGGTTTCGCTCGCAGACGTCGTGCATCTTAAATTTTCAGTGTCACTTCGATGTACAATCCTCGATGAAATATAGAAGACCTACCAGATCCTAGTCTTAATATATAAGAACAGTTGTTAGTCACGACTCAGACGAATATCGAATAAACTCGGAAAAGCCAGGAGGATCGGAAATAATTTCAAACTCGTTGTTCCTGCTTATTGTATGTTTACATATCAGTGTGGATTGGAGAACGTCGTCGACAACGCAATTGTCATATCACAAAAAGACTGCTTCTTGGATGTATCCAAGAAAGTTTAACTTCAGTATTAAGAACCCTAGGTAACAATCACGACTGACACACCACAACAACCAATAATCCTTACCCTTACGCACAGTCTATCCCAGATCAAGAAATCAATACTTTCAGCACTGCATCACGCAAGTGTCCGTTCTCCAGACAAGCAACAAAGATCCACATAGCCCATCCCAATCAAATCATTGGTGGATCGAATGGCCAAATGGGTCACAAGAAGAATCCCGCGAAGGGCATCATATTTTGAGATGTGCAACAAATTATTCATTGCGATTGGTGTCACATGGTGATGAGGGTATTGGGTGAAGGGAGTTTGGGGTGGAGGCTTCTAGGTCGGGCAGAGGACGAGGATTGGTTGTTGGGAAGATGGGTAGGACGAGAATGATGCGGTGGAACAATTCGGCTGTATGAGATATGCAGTCCTTCGCATGAAGCCCTCATTGTTACATGAAGTGGAAATGATTGGCTTCTTTGGTGGTACGGGGGGCTTTTAACTTCTGTGTCCAATCTCACCCAATGTTTAAGGTATGTGTGTAGATATTTCGGTCTTGTAACCCTCCAGTCAGATGTTGATCTCTTTCATAATAAGTATACAGAGATAGTTTATGTAACATGGGAGGGTAGTCAATGAATTCAAGTGCATAAATGACATGTAACAAATCCACAAGATCATCAGGACTGTAGCCTGTATAGGACTTTATATTTTGATGCGGCACGTACACTAACTGGTCCAATCTATTAGACGTGCAACAAATGAAACTTGGTAACCAGAATCAACCGCCATTGGACCTAGTAAAAAGGGGTGCAGTAATCGTACATAGAAATTTCTCGGCTAGAGTCCACAAATGCAATCTACATACAGACTACGACAAAACAATGCATATGTGCGGATTTGCAGACATGCAACAATACACGCTGATCACATGGATAAATAGTTATTGGATACTTAGTACCACGAAACCTAACTTCCTGGGTTCAGGTATGAAAGCTAGTCCTACCGAATACTCTGCATGTACTCTCATCAACGGCTCTGCTCCACTTGCCCCGTCGTACTAGATGTGCAACAAATCTCTCTTCGTCACATGGAGAGATGATGATTCGATCCTGAGATGATAAAGTACGCGTTTCTTAGTAGATGTGACAATAATGCGCCTTTTAAGGCATTTGCACTATTGGAGCACAACATAATAGAAATTTACTTTGACGTACTAGATGTGCAACAAAACTCTCTTCGCTGCATGGCGGGTGACGATTGGATATCGTGAGAACAGAACGCACTCAAGTATCACGAAAATGTGCCTGATGCAGCGTACAGCATGGTGGAAGTGTCCAGCCGATTTTCCGCATATGCAGCCTGCATCAGATATGCAACAAATCTTTTTCTAGCACATTCGAAGGTGGTCATTGGTTTGGGTGGGAGAAGAGATTGTGTGTGTGATTTTGTGGTACGGATTTGTGAAGTAAATACGGGGTTTACACTCGTCTCGATATCTGTGGGAAAGTAATCATCATGTTTTAATTTTTAAATGGGAACTTTTTTTTCTTTGCTCTCGGTGAGTGATATCTATATGGCATAACTGCATGAACATTCTCTTTGTCCAAAGTTCAAACATACTACATCACGCCTCTCTGTATCCATCTCTATTCCGAACCCCCTTCCCCAAAAAGATTATACTGATCTTCTCCTACCCAAAAATGCCACGCACACACAAATCCAAATCCAAAGCCAGATCCAAATCCAGCTCCATACTCATCCTCGCACTCGTACTCCTCTATCCCTGACACACCGTGCCGCAATCCTGCATTTTATGATATATTCCTGCATGCAGATGTGCAACAAAGGGGTTTTGATTTTCATTTCGCAATGAGTGCACCAATTGCCAGGTTGTTTTCTTGGGGGCTGAATTTCGTGTAACGCCTTTGTGGGGGTTGGGTGAGGTGAGGTGATTGTGTTTTCTAGAGGGAGGGGAAGAGAGATTAATGGAAATGAATTGTGAAGATGTAGATTTTGAAGACTAAATCGTGATTGGTTTAAGTCGGAGAAAAGAAGAGAGAAATAAAGAAAGAAAGATTTAATTCATGCTTCGTATTTGATATCAAGTACAGGGGGGTACTGCGAGGTTGGATGGAGATGAATGGGTAGGGTAGGAATTATTGGGTGATTGATTGGGTTATGTATGAGGAAGTCGGAAGGACCGAAGTAATGCTGGAAATGTATATGCGATGCATTCAATCGACATAGTAGGATAGAAAAGTGTACAAGCACAAGTACGATAACAGGAGATCATTCCTGAATTCAGATATGCAACAATTCCTCTCATGGCATATCATATCATATCATACATATCCTATTCGTGTTGTGTTGCTTACATCCACAGAATAGGAAAAATGTCATGTAGTGCCATGCAATGCAATGCAAGAAATATATACATACCAAGTACTCATGCATCTCGCTTCATAGCCGGGTACGTGCAGAAGATGTGCAACAGTTAGGTAGATTTTGTCACTTTGTGTTGCTTGAGGTGTGATTGGTGGAGGGGATTAGTTAGTCTGATTATTTTAAATTTGATACTTACTGAGTGAGAATGAGAGTGTCGATTTGTGAGATTTCTGGTTTTTGTGGTGATATGATGTGATGTGAGATTTGTTTTCCTTGAGTACCTAGTACGGAGCGATCTAAATGTGGCGTACATAGAGAATTCGTAAGTTTTCAATTTCAATGTCGTGATATTTGGAGATGGGTAATGGTGAAATGATATTTGTTATTTACGAATCTGATATCTGTGATTTCTATGCGAGCACATTTTACTGTACATTGCATGTATGAGATCGACTAGTATACATACATACACCAAGACAATATTTCCATTCTTACTGTAACAACTCGACTGCGTGTGGAGAAATTATTTGAGGTTTATTTGAAGAGATGGTAATGAGAAGGGGATGTTGTATTGATATATTATCTAGGTAGCTATGTACTTGATATACCACGTACTTATAATCATTAAGCGATATTCTTCCTTCGAGATATTTACGTACCTAGGTATCCAATTCAAGTCAAGTCAAGTCAATGATACGATGCGTGTATTTCTACTTCTAAATTATATCTAGATATATGAGAGATAAATATAAGTGTATCATTCTTTAACTACCTAGAATACAAACAGTTACTTATGTTATACAGATAACTTAACTACTACATTAAATCAAACTCAAATCAAACCCAAACCCAAACCCAAAAAACCTCCCATAACATCTCAAACCAATCTTCTTTTTAAGAAAAAATAAAAAATAAAAAAATCATAGACAAAGATACAAATAACAACAAACACATACCTACCTACAAGCCTACCCACCTACCTCCCCAAGTAATCCAACCCAACCCAACCCAACGTAACGTGACACCACCTCGGAAATCCGCAAATCCCCAGCCGCGATATTTACCGCAACCATTTGGGGATGGGGTCGAGGTATCCGAGGTATGGATGGTAAGCTAAGCTAAGCCGACCGAAGCCAAGCGATGAATGAAGTATTTAGGTAGGTGGGTAGGTAGATGGGTAGATGTGGCTGGATTTTCAGCTTGGGATGATGAGGTTATCAGATTCTGTGTTGTTTGTTTGTTTATTTGTTTGCTGTGATGAGGAATTAATTACAGTGAAAATAAGTATAAATGAGGGTAAATTAATAGAGAACTTGGAAAAGAAAATGAAATGTATCAAATAGCAAATTTATTTATATACATGTAAATAAACAAATAAATAAAAAGTCAGAATACCTCAACATACATACATACACACACACATACATACATACATACACACATGCACCACACACATCCCATCACCAAAATCACCCCTTACAATCCACCCCCTCCCCCCCCCCCCCCCCCCCCCCTCCACTCCTCCCCTCCCCCAACCCACCACCCCCCCTTCCATCAACACAATTTGTTGCACATCTCAAATTCCTGAGGGTGTAGAGGAATTCCCACTCACGAAGCGGTGTGCAAGGTGTACACATAATCGGCACACTCCCAACACCTATTACATGTACCATTTGCATGTATGATTTTTCAGCGTGGCTGTTGGGTTGTGTATACGTGGCAGTTTGTGTTGCTTTTTTTATTGCGGGATGTGTGTGTTGTTTTTATTGGAATGGATGGATGGATGGGTGGGTGGATGGAAGGGTGTGGTGTAAGCGAACTTTTGTGTGCTGGTGGGTGTGGGTGGTGGTGGTGGTGGTGTGGTCAGGCTTAGCTTACCTACCTAGGTACGGATAGATGTGTGAAGAGAATTTCCGCCCCCGCTGTGAGATATTCCGCTCCTGCACCGAGGTATGAACAGAATATTCATGTGACAATTAATTAATGATATTTGTTTCATTGTTGTATCGAATTGCTGCGATTGGCTTTCGGCATCGATGAAAGAAAACATGACAACAAGATGTCCTAAATTCAACTATCCAATATAATCACGTGGTGAAATGGAAGATTAAAAATTGGGAAAGCATGAAAAGGAAAGGTCTCTAGCGATTTAAATAATTTTCCTCAATTATTAGATTTGCAACAAAAGGGTGATCTTGCAAACTAAATCACGAGGTATGATGTTGAAGGCTTGAAGGAAAACCAGAATTAGATTTTGTCACTAAACTTACCGAAATACAGATCAGATCTCAATTAGGTATCTCTCCATTAGCCAAAACGGGACGATGAACCCTTCTTTAGATTGAGAAGAAAATACTAAGACTTTGAGTGGTCCGCTTGTTTAAAAGTACGCGATTTCTTGAGAAACTTCAAAGCGACTCAAGAATCATGAATCCAAAGCCTCAATTCATGGTCTGGAACCTTTTGAAAACTTCAATCGATTCATATCCAATCCCGTGACATTTAGAGGCTCGGCGAAAAATACGATCTGCAACAAAAACAACAAAGTACGGAAGAATATCGGATGAGATGAAGCAAACATCGTGGAGAGAAGTTTCAAAATAACTCTTTGATTGTTTCGAGTCGATTGTTTGCATTGAATTGAAGGGAGAGAAACATGACTAAAAGGAATGGTGGAATGATTGAAGGGGGAATATCCCCGTGAAAGATACTAGGCTAGGTACTTGGTGGAATCAAAAAGGCTACTCCATCAATTGAGATCAATCAATACTACTGAGACCATCGAGTATAGAGGCAAACTATCAATATCATTTTCCCGTGATCAACAACTGAGGAAGGATGATCAAAACACCAAATCGTCAAACTCATAATTCCAGATTCAAGATATTGTCAGATTAGATCAAGTTAATTCCATCATATAATCACGAATGACCCGAGTCAAAACCACAAGCTAGGTGAGTAGCTGGGTTATGAACTTGGGTGTGATCTCCGGTAAGCTCTTTGTTATCATCATTCAATATCTAGAGGGTTTCAAGGAGTGTATGGTTGAGGTTGAGGTATCGTCGCTTGAAGATACAATGGTACATATCAAGGGAGTACCGACAGATGAGTAAAGGGCGACGAGCTCAAAAGTTCCGACTCGTTTTCGAGAACGAAAGCTGTGAAACAAAAGATGGCCTGATCCGATTTTACTGTAGGCAGATACTTTTGAAAAGACTCGGTGGTTTCTCATCATGGTGTTTGTTTCCACGATATTGTTGAGTAAGCCACAGTTCTTGACGCGTTTCTCGTGTAAGCTTCGAGCTCGAAATGCCAAGATTTGAATGACTGTTGTGTAATCCTGGATGTTTCTCCTGTTTTCGAATTATACAGATTCGTAGAGTTCGTAGAGTTTGTAAGAGAAAGATATAAATTCCCTTGAGTTAGATGCATCAATATCAAAAGAGTGACTTGTTCAAAATACATACCCATCTAGATGAATGTTTTGTGATGTAAACATTTCGATCAACAATAAATTGAGCCGCGTTTTCCACATGATATTCTGAGCAGAGGATGGATATGATTATGATTATGACATGACATGATACTAATCCTATTCACAATTAGTCAAATTTCCCATCCTAGTCATTTTCAAATTGTGTACATAAATGACCAGTCCAACCCCGCTCCAAAGCTTTTCATTTCCATGCACATCACATATCGGATTCGCATATCGCATAGCATAGCATATCGCTCGCACATTGAAGAAACTTTACCTGGCTCGCTTCCATTGTTTAGAAACTTTTATGGAATGTTCGGAATGCTCGACCAATGAAATTTGATCAGAGTTCATCTATTTGTCTTTTATTCTTTTATTTCAACCAATCAATTTATTTTGTTGAATAATATACGAAATCCTTTTCGATTTCTCCTTTGAGCTATTGTCGTTTACCAACCCAGCCTTCCTCTCACTTCCTCCTTACTGTTATCGCCTCACTCATTTCACCGCTCTACGATAAACGAACTTTGAAATCTTATCACAAGTTGACGAAGCAGAACCTTGAAAGTCTTTGATGAAGAAATCACTATCCGATATCTACCAGGAAAGAAAGGCGGAAGAAGAGAACAAAGAAGAAAGAATACACCTTTATCAATCTTTTCGCCTCCTATAGACAACCGAGGTCCTTTCCTTCAAATCCAAAAGGTTGATACATGATAAGCATAAAAAGAGAGAAGCTCAAGAGAAGATTGGCCCAAAGCTATTTCTCTCCTACTGTTTGTACTCGTAACTCGAATTGAGTTCATCACACAAACGAGATATATTTCTTTAGTACAGTACAGATCAGTACAATATAGTACAGTCCCGTTACCGGTATATATACGGCGTACCTACCTAGGTATATATACCTCTAATAAATCTTCCAGGAACCAACTCACGGTCCAGTCCGTACTAGATACCATTCACAGTGACAGGAAACAAGAGATCTTCACATCAATACTCCTTAACAAGAAGGCGAGAGGAAGACACCAAGATTTATTCTATCATTGACTTCCTTCCGACTTTACAATTGGTCCAACATCAAAAGTCTTTTTCCCTGGTCATCGCTTTCCACCTTCCACCGTGTTAGCCTTGCATCAAATCGGGCAATCTAACCTTCTTGACCTCTTATTTTACTTTCCCCTATACCGAAAATATATTAACGTCGAAAATTATTCCTTTGAAAAATTCATTAAAAGAAAAAGAGAGAAATTAAGAAAAGATTAAGTTAAAAATGGATTCAACTTATACACCTCAATCGCCCGATTTATCAGGTTTCTTACCACCTGGTGCCAATCCCAATAAACATCAGCAAACCTTTCATCCATTCATCACTTCATCGGGAACATCATCATTATCATCATATGCACCTCGATCACCGGGAATTCCTCATTTTGGTAATGGGACTATAGGAACCCCAACACCAACATCAACAACAACAACATCAAGACTTTCTCAACCAATACAACATCTAAATTATCCCCCAAGTCAATCAAATCCATCACAGCAAGCACATCATCCACGATTCACTGCCAATAATCCGGGAAATTTAATGAATGAATTTTCAGAGTATAATACCTTTCATACCACTAATCAATATATGCCACCAATTCCCGCATTACCACCAACACATTCTTTCGGAAGTCAAGGAACAAATTTAAGCACCATTGGGACTCCTCCGACTACTGCGACAACTCCAACCACGGCCACGGCTCCACAATTTTACTACCCCTCTCCTTCTCATTCTCATTCTCATTCTCATTCGGATTCTCTTCCTCATTCTCATTCTCACTCTCAGACCATCAAATCAAATTTGGTCAATAATAATAACAATTCACCCATCATTACATCTTCTTCTTCTGCCTCTTCTCATTCACAACCACAACCACAACCACAATATCTCGATCAATTTCAAAATACCGAAGCGACATTATCTGCTCAATCCCCTTACGATCATCGCATCCCTTCACCATTCACCCTGGGTAATGATCCAGTAGAGATATATCAGTACAACAATAATCCTCAAAATCCTCTCTATCACGAATCATATACAAATCAACTGGATACAACAACGCGACAACCTCGTCAATCACGCGTCAAATCTCAACCTATTACCACCGCTTCATTCAATCAATCTCACACTCCTCAATACCAACCCAAGATGTCTTTCGCCATAGCACCTCAACCCCCCGCGGCTCCTCCTTCGAATAAAAATCCAAATCCAGATGGAATAGAAATCCGCACAAAGTTCCCCGTCGCCCGCATAAAACGTATAATGCAAGCAGATGAAGAAGTAGGCAAAGTCGCGCAAGTTACTCCGGTCGCGGTATCGAAAGCGTTGGAACTTTTCATGATATCGTTAGTACAAGGTGCGGCAAAGGTGGCAAGGGAGAAGGGAGGAAAAAGAGTTACGGCAGGTTGTCTGAAGAGAGTGGTGGAGGAAAATGATCAATTTGATTTTTTGAGTGAGATTGTGGGGAGGGTTCAAGAGGTTGTGCCGGCGGCGAAGGAGGAGAAGGATGGGGAGGGAAAGAAGAGAAAGGCATCGGCGGCGAAAAAGGAAGAGGGGAGTGAGAGTGAAGTGGAGCCGGAAGTGGATGCGGGTGAACCGAAGAAGAAAGGAAGGGGAAAGGGAAAGGGAGGAAGAAAGAAGAAGGTTGAGGCTGAATCTTAATGAAGAGTTTTCCGCCAAGGGGAAAGAATAAAATTACAACATGACCAGTGTGCGAAATCAATACCTAGGATTGATGGAAGATCAATTTGCTTTTAGCTGGATGGATGGCTGGATGGATGGACAGACGGGCAAATGGGCGTTGGATGGGTGTGGCATATACATATCATACAGTACATAAGTACATGATGGCGCTATGTGGTGGACTTTTCGACCTTTCGACATTTCGGTTCGATAATTGAGGATGATATACTTGTGCCTTGTGCCTTGTGATGCTATGATCCTGCGGATCAGCACGCATGATTGATTAGCTAGAGCTACCTAGGTTGGATTTATATATTATACAATTCTTCACTACTTTACGTTTGGTTCGTTTGAAGTTTTTTACTGGTGAAGTTATGTTATTGTTTTAATTCTCTTGCTTCTTTGTATTCATATTGATAGATATATTTATTGAGTATCTGCCTCGATCGGCATCTCGTTCTTGTTGGCTTTGGTTTTGACTTTGGCTTCGGCTTGGAATGGAGGAAATTGATGGGTGGCTCTTTGCTGCGCATCCACATGTTTGGAGATTGGTAGATTGAGTAGAGTAGAGTGCTTGAAGAGGAATACATCTAGGGTTTGGGGTGAGGCGGGGTAGGTACTTGATACTTGGATGTGTATGTGTGGGAGTTAGGAAATGGGAGATGGGAGATGGGAGATAGGAGATGGGAGATGGGAGATGGGAGATGGGAGATGGGAGATGGGAGATGGGAGAT